>JBAMBR010003196.1:10000-108301 GCA_037044475.1 Zaprionus obscuricornis | reverse complement strand
AGGAAATTATTATTTGTTTATTTGGCCAACGAAAAACCGAAAGAAAAAAAAAACCCGAAAAACGGAAATGCACAATTTGTGCAGTGCTTAAGGGTTAAATTTTCTATATTCTATGTATCTTTCTTATTGTTACATGTCATGTGATCTATTGTCGGTTGTCTGTTTGCTTTTTGGAAATAGGAAAACATACGATATGAGTAGGGTTGATGTTCTATCTAAAGGTTTCATATTTCTCTAGAAAGGCAATTAAAGGGTTAATGGTGTGTTGTTGTTGTTGTCTGTGTGCGGGTGCTGAGATCGGGCTTACACATTAATAGACTGTTGAAAGAATTTTAATTGTTTTATAATGCAATAATTGGTGATAAATATACATTTTTCATAGAGTTTCCTGAATTTTTTTCCTTTTAGTTTTTCCAATCAAAAATTGTAAAATAACTTGGCAAATTTTTCAAAATTTAGCAAATAGTATTGTTTGGCAATTTGGGGTTAACATTTACCAATATCCCCAAACCCTATATACATGCCTGGAAACCCATCAGTCACATTAAAAGACCCTGAAAACTACTCAGACAACCATAAAATGTTAGCACTTTGCATGTCGTGTCATAATTTTAGCTGTTCCTTGTTATTTTAAGCTTCGAACCAAAGAAAATCGTAAAGTCACGAGTCAATAAGCGAACCCTTTCCGCTTGTCAAAGTACTGATAGATAGATAGACAGAAAGAAAGAAAGACAATCAAAGATCAACATGACGTTGTGAGCAATTTAAATAAAATGCCGCAACAAACACGCCACCTGGCGACCATACATATATAGCAACTTGTTTTGATATTATGTGATGTGAGAATTCTGATTAATAAAACGATGCCGACTTTGATAGTGTTGAAGTTATAGAGATGGGGATGGATGGTAAGTCAAAAGAATGACGACCCGTTAAATGCCTTCGCGTGACAAACGCAAACTGGTAGCCCCTCTCACTGGCCGCAACGCACTCCTTTATGTTCTTTTTTTATATAAAAAAAAAACGGAAACGCAATACATTTGCTTGAGCTTGAGCCGTCGTTTTTTTTTCTTGTCGTTTTTTTCGGGAACATGCCCATAAATCAAGCGTTACGTTAACTCGATGATTTCGCGTTATACTTTTTTTATGCCCACATAGGTCAAATAAAAGTAAAAAAAATAAAGTTTTCTTTTGTTGGTGGTAAGCCTAGTTAACACACACACACCACCACATGCAAACAGAGAGCAAAAAGTATACTTAAAAAAGTTTGAATGAGTTAATGTATGGCAATTCAGGTTGCCTAAAAAAAAATTTCAGGTGTAAAAAATATGTAAAACTTAAAACAAGTTTTTAAAAAATTTTTAAGATCATGAAGTAAAAAGTAAAAATTTTACTTAAATAAAAAATTTCCCCTAAATCTTAGAAAATTTTTTTATTTTATTTAATTTACTTGAAATTAAATATTACAGATAAGCACTTTTAATAAATAAAAAAAAAACCGAGACAAAAATTGAGATACTCGAAATGTTCACATGTCTTGGCTAACGAGAGGAGGCGTGTTTTTTGGGGCAGAACTTTGGGTTAGGATTTTTTTTTTTTTTTTTTTGGTGGCTCTTTTTGGGTCCTTTCGTTGTGTTGACAGTTTGATTAGAATTCGACAATGAAGCGCAATTTGAAGCTGGCGGGGATTGGTGATACAGTTGTGCTTGTGGCAACTAAATAAGTATTTGAACTCTAGGGAAAGTTGATTAGAGTAAAGAAAACGGAGTGCAATGTCTATTAGTTGAAAGAGAAAATTTAAAAATAATGTAAATAATGTAAGCAAAGGGAATTTGGAATGTTAAAGTATGTTGAATATTGGATACAGGAAGAATTGATAAACTCTATTACATAGCAGACCTACATAGGTTTTGTAGTAATAACTAGTTGCAGGAAGAGTCTATGCCCAAAACTATCGTAAATATTTTTAATACTTTTTCTAATATTCTTTTCCATTTTCTTCAAAATCTATGTTAATCCTAATCGTTTCACATATTCCTCCCCATTTTGTCTTCTTCTTTGCTTCTTTTAGCACCTTAATCGGCAATTGCCAAGTGTCTCGAAAAATTGAGCAATCGTCGCTGAGAATAAAAAATAGCTCAAAATCAACCCAAAGGCCAAAAAGCGCGATGAAATCACATTGATAAGACAAACACTAAGAAAATAAACGGTAAAAAAAAAAAACTGCAGGCAAGGCAAACATCAATGAGATGAGGAGGGTAAAAAGAACATATTAAGAGGATGTGTCCGGCGTGTGGGCAAATAAAAAATCACATTAGAAACACACGTTGTGCCATCAGCACCCAACAAACAGAAAAAAAATGAAGAAGCTGTAGAAGCAAAGAAGAAGATGAAGTTCTCGAGCTTGTGTAATAAATGATCTATGCAATAGACTTATAGCATAACAAAAGTAACAGTAAGTATAGTATGAGAAGTGGAGAGAGAGAGAGAAAGAGAGAGTACAAAAGCGTTTCTTGGCACATAATGCTTTTATCTGCGACAGGCCTCTCAATGTTGAACGGTTCCCATGACCTCTACGAAACGCAACGAGGTGTGGTCTCTGTCTATTTACGCAATTATTTCCATTGTGTGCACTAGATTAGACAGTCGGACACATTATGCGAGTGTGTGTGTGTGTGTGTGTGTGTGTGCGAGTGCTGTACATTATCAGGGTGTAAATAAAAATATTAACACTAAGCCCACACGCACCACCAAAGACATCCACATTCTCCACACTCTGCTGCCCTCTGCGTTTGACTCCAACACTCTGAGAGAGAGCGTGAGCGACACTCGACCTGCGTTTGACTCTAACACTCTGAGAGAGAGAGTGAGCGATACTCGACCGCAGCCCATTTGCCTTGGCTCATGTCATTTGGGAGCACATTGCATTAGCATCTTATTCTAACTGTATTCGATTTGTTTGTCTCTGCGTTTGCTTCTTTTACATGTTTTAGCATACAGTGAGAGAGAGAGTACGCGGGGGTGAGGGGCAGAAAAGCTGTTGCCATTTAAATGGAGTAATCACTTGGGGCACAAAAAAGTTTTTTTTTTTTTTTTTTTTTTGTTTTTATTGTTGTTCTCTTTTCGCTGAGTTGGCATATGATACAAATGAATGATTGGATATTGGTTTGGGCAAAGTGAGTTATATATACTTGTATATACAGTATGTAAAGAAAATTGTATTAAATATAAAAAAATTTATGTATTTTCTCCATGCATTTGGCATATAAATGACATTATCGCCATCGTGCGGATCCAATGTAACACTGCGATTTTGCCCAAAGTGTTCAAAGCACCACCTCCTCAAGATGCATCACGTGTCATCAAATTTAGTATTGTATAATTTCAACGTACCACACGACCAAATGCACGAGGTATCATAAATGCTGCAATTTTTGCAATTTACGGGTTTCAACTTTTCGATGGAGCGCGACGTCTCGTGGTGGGTACGCCGACTTGTCATTGCCTCAAATGCGTCACGTGATTATAAAATTTCGGTCCTCCCGATATTCATTTGCAGTAATCTTCTGCGTCTCGACACGACCATAATTGCAGCTATCGAGGTATCATTAACTGCTTGCACTTCTCATTCTGCAATTATATTCGAATTTCACGTGCTCATCGTATGCAGCGCGACGTTGCTGTGCGGTCATCTTGCTTGCGTCTATGTATCTGTTCCAACTTGTCGCTACGTAAAACATATTGGTGTGAATGTTTTCATGTGATCAGTTCGACAATGCGTACGGACAACACCTGCTCACAGCACGACCATGAACAGCAACAACAAAATGAACAGCTACAAGTACACTCGAGCAGACTCATTCAAATATAAATGAGAATGAGAATGAAAGAGTTAATGAAACAACAATAGATGAAATTATGGAAGTGTTGAGAGCAGAAGATACTGTAAATGAAACTGAAACTGAAAATAATCAACCAATAAGAAATAACAACAATTGGAATAGAACTAGACGTAAAAGATTACCGCCACAACGTCGCGCTGCATTGATGGCACGTGAAATTCGTAAATTGCAAAAAAGTTCAGCATTTATGATACCTCGTGCTGCATTTGGTCGTGTCGTACGTGAAATTATGCAATCAATATCGGGAGGACCAAATTTTATAACACGTGATGCATTTGAGGCAATGCAGTCGGCAACGGAATTGTTTTTAACGCAACGCTTTCAGGATTCCTATTTGATGACAATGCATCGGGGTCGTGTTACATTGGAAGTGCGCGATATGGCGATAATGTCATTTATATGCCAAATGCATGGAGAAAATACATAAATTTTTTTATATTTAATACAATTTTCTTTACATACTGTATATACAAGTATATATAACTCACTTTGCCCAAACCAATATCCAATCATTCATTTGTATCATATGCCAACTCAGCGAAAAGAGAACAAAAATAAAAACAAAAAAAAAAAAAAAAAACTTTTGTGCCCCAAGTGATTACTCAATTTAAATGGCAACAGCTTTTTTTCCCCTCACCCCCCACGTACTCTCTCTCTCACTGTATGCTAAAACATGTAAAAGAAGAAAACGCAGAGACAAACAAATCGAATACAGTTAGAATAAGATGCTAATGCAATGTGCTCCCAAATGACATGAGCCAAGGCAAATGGGCTGCGGTCGAGTATCGCTCACTCTCTCTCTCAGAGTGTTAGAGTCAAACGCAAAGGGCAGCAGAGTGTGGAGAATGTAGATGTCTTTGATTGGGGGTGTGCGTGTGGGTTTAGTGTTAATATTTTTATTTACACCCTTATAATGTACCACGCTCACACACACACACACACACACACACACACTCACACATGATGTGTCCGACTGCTAATCTAATGCACACAATCGAAATTTGCGTAAAAAAACAGAGACCACACCTCGTTGTGGACAGTAGAGGTTTGGGAAACGTTCAACATTGAGAGGCCTGTCGCAGATAAAAGCATTATGTGCCAAAAACTTTTTTGTACTCTCTCTTTCTCTCTCTCTCTCCACTTCTCATACTATACTTACTATTACTTTTGTTATGCTATAAGTCTATTACATAGATCATTTATTACACAAGCTCGAGAACTTCATCTTCTTCTTTGCTTCTACAGCTTCTTCATTTTTTTTCTGTTTGTTGGGTGCTGATGGCACAACGTGTGTTTCTAATGTGATTTTTTATTTGCCCACACGCCGGACACATCCTCTTAATATGTTCTTTTTACCCTCCTCATCTCATTGATGTTTGCCTTGCCTGCAGTTTTTTTTTTTTACCGTTTATTTTCTTAGTGTTTGTCTTATCAATGTGATTTCATCGCGCTTTTTGGCCTTTGGGTTGATTTTGAGCTATTTTTTATTCTCAGCGACGATTGCTCAATTTTTCGAGACACTTGGCAATTGCCGATTAAGGTGCTAAAAGAAGCAAAGAAGAAGACAAAATGGGGAGGAATATGTGAAACGATTAGGATTAACATAGATTTTGAAGAAAATGGAAAAGAATATTAGAAAAAGTATTAAAATATTTACGATAGTTTTGGGATAGACTTTTCCTGCAACTAGTTATTACTACAAAACATATGTAGGTCTGCTATGTAATAGAGTTTATCAATTCTTCCTGTATCCAATATTCAACATACTTTAACATTCCAAATTCCCTTTGCTTACATTATTTACATTATTTTTAAATTTTCTCTTTCAACTAATAGACATTGCACTCCGTTTCTTTACTCTAATCAACTTTCCCTAGAGTTCAAATACTTATTTAGTTGCCACAAGCACAACTGTATCACCAATCCCCGCCAGCTTCAAATTGCGCTTCATTGTCGAATTCTAATCAAACTGTCAACACAACGAAAGGACCCAAAAAGAGCCACCAAAAAAAAAAAAAAAAATCCTAACCCAAAGTTCTGCCCCAAAAAACACGCCTCCTCTCGTTAGCCAAGACATGTGAACATTTCGAGTATCTCAATTTTTGTCTCGGTTTTTTTTTTTATTTTTTCGTTTTGCTGAGCGAACTTAATTTACTACTGGGAGCATATGCTAAAAAACGAATGGCCATGACTGTTTATTTTTTTTTTGTTTCTTTAGCTTCTCATGCTACTGCTGTTTGTTGTTTGCTTATCAAAAGTCAAGTAAATAGTATCTGCAGCTAAAAGATACAGATACAGATTGGACCCTCCCCCTCCCCCAACCATACAGAGAGAGAGAAAGAAAGATTCTCACTGATGATGTCGCTCCCGTGAGATAGTTTGATTAATGGCCAAAAAGTATCCACAACATTTTAGCTGGGCTACAGTTTTGTAAAAAGCGTTAATACACATGTGTGTATATACACTGAGAGAAAATGTTCGTATATTTTATGCTTGACATCTTAACATCTTGATAAAGATGTTAAGTTAAAAGTAGCTTAGGTCTGTAATATTTAATTTCAAGTAAACTTAAAATTATAAATAAAAAAATAAAAAAAAATATTTCTAAGAATTTTAGGAATTCAGGGAAATTTTTTATTTAAAGTAGAAAACCTTTGGTTCACTTATTTTACTCCTTCATCGAGTCTTAAAATATGTTTTTAAAAACTTGTTTTAAGTTTTACATATTTTCTTTACACCTGAAATTTCCTTTTTTTTAGGCAACCCTCGATAGTTTCGCCAATACTTACATTAAGCTCATTCAAACTTTTCTTTAAGTATGACTATACTTTCGCTCTCTGTTTGCATGTATGAGTGTGTGTGTGTGTGAGTGTGTTGTGGACACTATTAGGCTTACACACCAAGTATAAACAAAAGAAAACTTTATTTTTTTTAGCTTTCTATTTAGACCTGATGGGATGGGCATAAAAAAAAGTTGCCTCTGTTTATAACGCGAAATCATCAAGTTAACGTAACGCTTGATTTATGGGCATGTTCCCGAAAAAAACGACAAAAAAAAAAAACGACGGCTCAAGCTCAAGCAAATGTATTGGTTCCGTTTTTTTTTTTATAAAAAAAGAACATAAAGGAGGCGTTGAGCCAGTGAGAGGGGCTAACAGTTTGCGTTTGTCACGCGAAGGCATTTAACGGGTCGTCATTCTTTTGACTTACCATCCATCCCCATCTCTATAACTTCAACACTATCAAAGTCGGCATCGTTTTATTAATCAGAATTCTCACATCACATAATATCAAAACAAGTTGCTATATATGTATGGTCGCCAGGTGGCGTGTTTGTTGCGGCATTTTATTTAAATTGCTCACAACGTCATGTTGATCTTTGATTGTCTTTCTTTCTTTCTGTCTATCTATCTATCAGTACTTTGACAAGCGGAAAGGGTTCGCTTATTGACTCGTGACTTTACGATTTTCTTTGGTTCGAAGCTTAAAGTAACAAGGAACAGCTAAAATTATGACACGACATGCAAAGTGCTAACATTTTATGATTGTCTGAGTAGTTTTCAGGGTCTTTTAATGTGACTGAGGGGTTTCCAGGCATGTATATATAGGGTTGGGGATATTGGTAAATGTTAACCCCAAATTGCCAAACAATACTATTTGCTAAATTTTGAAAATTTGCCAAATTATTTTACAATTTTTGATTGGAAAAACTAAAAGTAAAAAAATGCAGGAAACTCTATGAAAAATTTATATTTATCACCAATTATTGCATTATAAAACAATTAAAATTCTTTCAACAGTCTATTAAAGTGTAAGCCTGATCTCAGCACCCGCAAACAGACAACAACAACAACACACCATTAACCCTTTAATTGCCTTTCTAGAGAAATATGAAACCTTTAGATAGAACATCAACCCTACTCATATCGTATGTTTTCCTATTTCCGAAAAGCAAATAGACAACCGACAATAGATCACATGACATGTAACAATAAGAAAGATACATAGAACATAGAAAATTTAACCCTTGAGCACTGCACAAATTGTGCATTTCCGTTTTTCGGGTTATTTTTTTCTTTCGGTTTTTCGTTGGCCAAACAAACAAATAATAATTTCCTATTAAATTCAAATTATAAGCACGAACAGTTGGCGCCTCACCCTTTTTTATTGTCTATCCACCCGCTATAAGGGTTAGCTAGACTGACCCTTAGCGAAATGTTTGACCACTTGAGAAGAGATATCTAACCCTTAAAACTATCGCGTGAGCCGTGAGAGAGCAGCATATGACGCCTACACAAACTATGTAACTCTTATAACAAATGCCATATTTTTGATTGTTTTCTATTCAAAGCAATTAAGGTGTAGAAATTTGTCTAATCGTAGGGTTAAGGGGGGTTACATTTCTAATGGTTTCGTTGACGCGCTATAATTATATGGCAACGGGTTGAGGTATAACAGCTGTTTTAATGATTAAATAGAGTTATCTATCATACGAAATTTCTATATTTCACTGTAACTATATAAATATTTTTTTCTTTTATTTAAGTTCAAAGCTCAAACATTAGTTAAAGCGCAAATATACATACAATTTTTATATCTGCACAAAACTGGCAACAATTTGTATGTTTTCTCTATCTGTTTCAAGCACACGACCCTCATCTGCATGCGTTACGCATAAATTTTAACCCAGAAAAAAAAAAAAATAAACATACACACATTCGACAGCTGCCTCCATCTCGAAATGTTCCCATTCTGCCGCTCAAGTCTCCACAGTCACAAAGTTCGACAGCTTCCGTTTTTCTGTAGCTTCCATTTGTGTTTTTTCCTCTTACTCTTTGTATGCTGCTTGCTCACTTTACCCCATTTTCATTTCTTCTCTCTCTCTCTCTCTCTCTCTCTCTCTCTCTATCTATCTCTCACTGTGTGTATGTGTTGCTTTCACTCTTACTACATTCTTAAATTATACCATCAAATCTCATATCTCTTTCTTGTTATATTCAGTCGATATGGCGAAAGAGTTTCTTATCGTAATGCCGAAACCTATAAAAAGTATTAGACAAATGCCTCGTTACTGTGGGCGTGTATACACATATAATATGTACAATAAAATGGCTGTCATAATTTCTATGCTATTCTATGTATGCTATGCACTCAGCGAAATTACTAAGTTACTTTTGTTAAAGAGTTAAGTTAATAAATTTTAAATAAATTGAAAATTTAATAAAAAAAAAAAAAGTAAAATAAATCTGATAAATAAATGAATTAATATAAATTAAATACAATTAAATATAATATATTAAAAATTAATTAATACATTTTTAATATTTATAATTTTTTTGAATTTTAAAATATATTTATTAAGTTATTAAAAAATATTTGAATATTTATAGAATTTTATATATTTATTTTTATATTTTATAAATTTTCTTTTTCCCTTTCAATAATTTTAATATATTTTAATATACAATATATATTCAATATATTTTCTAATGTTACTCTATAAAATTCTAGACAACGATTTCAATATTTTAACTAACAAATAATTTTCAATATATATTCAAAAAATATTATAATAAATTTTTATATGACTTTGCTTGCATTGAATTTATTTTTGTTCCAATTTCTAATACACTTTGTATATAAAAATCTTATAGATATTGTTCATATTATTTTTCTTCCAAAGCTATTTTTCTTATTACATAAAATTAAACTCTATTTCCGTAGAACTTTGTTTTTTTTTTCTAATTTCATCTGTATTCCAAGAACTTTAGACTAATTGTATATATTGACTAGAACAAGGTCGAAAGAAGTTTCATACCGATGCGTACATTGGAAACACCCTCGTCAAAAGAGTAGAAAAAACCAAACCCTCCCGACATTTTTGCTAGTGCTTGCTACTCCAAAAATAACTCAGTCAAGTCATTCTCAGATATTAAAAAAAAAAAAACAACATATACACATAGACAGCATCCAAAACGACAGACATGCAACCCCAACGCAAAGCGTAGGGAGAAAGTATGGGAAAGGCAGGGGGGGAGAGCGAAAGAGTCCCAACGGCAGGCAGAACGACAGCTTTGCCACATACGTGCACGCCCAGCAAAAGCTACAAAAACATACACACACACACGCACACACACACAGACATGCGTCGCACACTTCACTCGAGGCGCATAAAAAATGAAAATGTCAAAAAATTCCGCACTTGGTTAAAAAACAAAAAAAGGGCAAGCAGACAGACAGACAGACACACAAAACGAGATACAAACAGAAAACCAAACGATACACACGACGATACATGATGTGGGCGGAAGGGCAAAGTGTGTGTGGAGTATGTGGAGCAGCATGTAGCTGTAAAAGGGGGAAGAGCAGCAGCAGAGTCACGCTGTATGCCAAAAGGCGAAAGTCAAAGATGGCGTCGTCATCGTCGTTGTCGTTGTCGTCTGCAACATAGCGTGCCACCCTTTTTTTTGCTTTCTTCTTTGCGCTGTGTTTTTTATTTATACGTGCTGCCGCCAATGGGGAAACAGAGACTGATTAGCATATGGATATGTTACAAGAGCTAACAAAATGGCGAACCAATATACCAACACAGCTACAACACACACATAGACAATATCTAACTGTTTGAATCTTTGAAGAGACTTCTATTACTACTACTACTACTGCTGCTGCTATTGCTGCTGTTGTTGCTTTTGTTGACCACAAAACGTTTTGTGGTCAAACACTTGACCAGACAATTGAACATATGGCGCACATGGCTAAATGTATAATATACAAAGGACAACTGCAAGGACTTGCATAATCATTGTTTATCTATGTCTAGCATGCTGCCATTCCTACTCCCTGTCACTCACTTTCTCTCTCTCTCTCTCTGTCTGTATATCTTAAAGATCTACAGTAGCGCGCGCGCCAACATGCATAATCTTTATTTTTGGGCACACCTTGAGGCCCATAAGCATATAAATACAAGGGACAAATATTTGATTAAGGATATCGGGTATGCAGTATGTACTAGACAAAACTGTTGCAATGATTGCATCAAAATTGCAAAAGAATTTTCTTTCTTCTATTATTATTTTTTTTTTCTCCTTTTTTCAAGAATTACTAAACGAGTTTTTCACTTTTATTTTTCTCATTTTTCTCTCAGTTACAACAGCTGCAACGTTTATGCAGAACGGATGCTGCTGTTGTTGTTGAATGTTGCATGCCACACAGCAGCAGCAGCAAAATAGTATTGAAAGTGAATGAGTATCAGGTAACAGTTGAATTTTATTTGTTTATTTACTTTCAGGTATTTGCATTGCTGAGTGAAAGTAATTGCTTCACTTGGCAAAAGCGAATACAGAGAATACTCTTTTATGCTTCTTAAATACTTTTTTTTTTCTTTGTGGCAAGAAGAAAAAAAGATGTAGATATAGAAGAACAAAAAGCAGCTTAAAGAAAATGTTGGGCAAATTAGACTATGAAAAATTTAAAAACTTAAATTTGAATTTAAAAATAATAAATAATTATTCAATTTTTTATTAACAAATTTTCTAAAAATTTTGAAAATTCCCAATAAAATTCTAAAAACTAGAAAAACTATAAACAATTTTTTAAAACTAAATTTGCTTAGTTTTTTAATAGATGTTAATGGTTAATAGATGTTTTAATAGATTTAAAAATAATAAATAATTATTAAATTTGCAAAAAAAAATTTTTCTGACAATTTCGAAAATTGCCAATAAAATTGTGTAAACCAGAAAAATAAATAAAAAATATAAAAAAATTTTTAAAACTTATTTTGTTTTATGTTTATAGAATTTATAAATAATAAATAATTATTAAATTTTTAATTAACAAATTTTCTTAAAATTTTGCAATAAAATTCAGAAAACTAGAAAAATTATAAAAAAAATTTTAAAAATAATTTTTCTTTATGTTTCTACAATTTAAAAATAATTAATTATAAATAATTATTAAATTTTTAATTAACAAATTTTTTAAAAATTTTGTAAACCCCCAATAAAATTCTAAAAACTAGAAAAATTATAAAAAAAAGATTTTTAAATTTAATTTAAACTTTTTTATAGAATTTAAGAATAATAAATAATAAATTATAAAGAATTATTAAATTTTCAGTTAACAAATTTTCCGTAAGTTTTTAAAATATTCCAATAAAATTCTAAAAACTACAAAAATTATAAAAAAAATAAAAAATAATAAAAATAATAAAAAATAATAAAATTTATAGAATTTAAAAATAATAAATAATTACATATTAAATTTTCATTTAACAATACAATTCTTAAAACTAGAAAAATAAATAAAAAATATAAAAAAAAATTTAAAACTAATTTTTCTTAATGTTCATAGATCAACATTTATCTTATAAACCTTCAGGATCAGCCTACAATTCAGTCAATAATTCAACGACTAGTAACAATAAGCTAAGCTCTATCAATCACAACACTTCAGTACAAATAACCGTAACATAATCCACAAAGAAAAGTCGTCGAAAATAAAATATCGAAACTCAATCAATTTTAGAAAACAATTCTTCATAGAATTCTACGAATAAAGTTGCTTAACATGAAGCAAGAAAAATGAAAATAAAAATGAAAAACCAGTCTGAAAACAATATCTGCTATTATTATATATCTAGTAAAAGGAAAAGGAGTATAAACTGAGCTGGCACATCCTTTTTTTTTTATTTTTTGGCCTTTGGCAACTTATCAAATCGCAAACAAAAAGAATAAAATAGAGAAGAGAAAAAAAAATGCCAATAAATCAAAACACCTACAAGAAAAGAAAAGGATTTCCCCGAGCAAAATGTTTAAAAGGTTAAGGAGCATAAAGAATTGAACAAACGATAAATTCTGGCCAAACAAACTGGCAGCAGCAACAGCGGCAGCAGCAGCAGCGGCAGTGCAGCACAAAAAGGACATGAAGCACCATTAAAAAATTGTTAAAGAAAAAAAACGTAGAATAAGAATGTTATATGGGGTTACATTAGGTGCGAAGACAACGGCTTTCAAAGAAACCGGGCAGTTTCATAGGGACAAAGTGAGAGAGAGAGAGAGAGAGAGAGAGAAAGCAAGAAGTGAAGTCGTAAAAAGAAGCAAAGAGTAAATAAAAGGTTGAGGGGAAGTTTGAACAATGTGACCTTAAGTTACCGCAAAAGATCTTATAGCTAAAGGGTTTCCCTTCCCCCCCCCCCTCCCAATCCTTCTACGACATGCTTACAAATGATCGTGCGCAATAAAAAATAGACGAAGGGGTAGTAAAGAATAAGATATATAGGGGTAAAAAATTTATAGAGAATAGAATAAAAACTACAAGCATTAAGCGTATTAATCGTAGGTGTTAAAAGCAAAGCGACAAATGAAAAGTAAGCGAAATAGTAGTAGATCATTTAGTAGAAGTAGTAGAAGTAGTAGTAGTAGTAGTAGTAGTAGTAGTAGAAGTAGTAGTGTTGGTAGTAGTAGTAGTAGTAGAAGTAGTATTAGTAGTATTAGTAGTATTAGTAGTAGTAGTAGTAGAAGTAGTAGAAGTAGTAGTAGTAGTAGTAGTAGTATTGGTAGTAGTAGTAATATTGGTAGTAGTAGTAGTAGTAGTAGTAGTATTGGTAGTAGTAGTAATATTGGTAGTAGTAGTAGTAGTACTAGTAATAAAAATAGTAGTAGAAATAGTAACAAAAAAATGAGTTTTTATTTAAGAAATAGAAATAGTTGGGAAATAAATTTAAAAATAGTAGTAGAAATAGTAGTAAAAATATTAGCAAATAGTAGTAGAAATAGTAGTAGAAATAATATTACTAATAATAGCAGTGGAAATAATAGTAATAGTAATAATCTAAAAAAGGATGCAAAAATAATAAAATAGTAGTAGTAATAGTTGTGTAAATAGTAGTAAAATTTGTAATAAATGTAGAAATATTAAAGTAAGAAATATAAATTGAAAGATGAATGGTAGTAAAAGTAATATTGGTAATAATAAGAGTAGTAGAAATATTTGTAGTAAAAATTGTAATATTAGAATAATAATAAAAGTGTAGTAAAAGTAGTAGAAATAGTAGTGGGAAAAGTTGTAGAAAAAAAAATTAAATAAAATATTTAAAAAAAATAGTTAAATTAATATAAATAGTAGTAAAAGTAGTAGAAACAGTGGTAAAGATTTCATTAGCAGTAATTAGTAGTAAAAATTGTAGTAAAAATTAATTATAAAAATTAAGTAGTAAAAATGATAGTTGAAAAAATAGTAGAAAAAAATGTGTAAAAATATTAGAAATATAATAAAATGCATATAAATAGTAGTAAAAGTAGTAGAAATAATGCTAGAGATATTATTACAGTGTTAATACTAGTCAAAATAGTAGTAAAAATTATAGAAAAAATAATAAAAACTAATAAAAAATAATAAAAATTATAGTAAAAATTATAATAGAAAAATTATAGTAGAAAAAAATGAGTAAAAATTGTAGAAGAAACAAAGATCTATCTGCGCAGATCAGTTTGGAAGAGCACATACAAATCCTTAGAGGCTGCTGTATTAGAAAACTTCTATTGTTTGTAATCCTTAATTATCAGATGCTTAGAAAGAAAAGGCAGGCAGGCAGCTAATGAGCAAAAACTGAGTTGAGTTGAGTTGAGGCTGCATCTCGCTTTGATTAGCAAGGTAAACACAAGTGGCATTAGACTAGGAAATATATACAACGCATCGATGCACCTGATATTGATCTTGGCATTGGTTAAGAAGCAAGGATAACAAAGCCGTGTTTAAACCAACGAAATACTTTGTCGAGTTTGCAAACACTTGTGTTAATTTACATGCCGCAGTTACACCTACAAAGAAAGAGAGCGAACTAAACAGAGAGAGAGACAGAGAGAGAGATAATGTTGCAATAACAAAGATTAAAATTGTAGCATATGCAAATATTGCGGCACTTTTTGAAATGTTAGACATATTCTGGGAAAAAGATTAGCCCAAAGGACTAGAAATAGGAGCAGCAAACATAAGACTGATACTGACACCAGCCATGAACCAAGGGTTAAGCGGATTTGTCTATACAGAACTCCGGGGGGCACTGTAGTTTTTCTAACAAATGAAATTGGCACAGATTTTTGCAGGCTTCTATGGCTGTAAAGTGAGCTAAAACCTGTAGGAAAAACAAAAGCTAAATCTGCTAGCTAAAACTATGCAACATATCAAGTTGATCCTAGGGAAGCAAGCAAACTACAGGAACATACAACATTGCTAGCGATAAAAGTAAATTCGTGGTTAAGTGGCCATTAGATGGCTTTGTCGCAAAGCTTTACCTTGGCCAACAAAACTTGCACATATGTATGTATATAAAACTCGCTTAATTCCTATTAAAAGTTTTCTGGTTTTTCTCTGTCCCTCAATCCAAAAACAAAAAAAGAGAAGAAAAAATTATTTCAAATGTGCGACGTTTGGATATATGAAAATTTGTATCTTAAGCAAGCTAAGCTTGGGCATAAAATGCAAAGTAACAAGACAAAAGTGGCAGCGAGTACAAACATGACTATGAAATACCCTGTAAATAAATTTCAATAAGAAAAACCTTCACAATCCTCTTGCTTTATATACTTTGAAAATATCCAAAATTCTACTTCCAATGCCGGGTATTATAGCAAAAAACAGTCGCACTGTCATACAGAGTTAAGCAACATATTGAGACACATGTCTATGTGCTGTCTACTCATACTCTCATATGCTGTCTCCCATCTCCTTGACTACTGTCTCTATATTCCCTTTTTTTTTTTCTCCCCCAGCTCCTGTTGCTCATAGTCGACTGTCAGACAGTGAGACAAACTAACTAACTCATAAATTTTTTATCCAAAAAAACATGTTACGCTCGCTACCTACGCATAGTTATTGTTTTTTATGAGCTGCGACAATTGCACGCCCACAGTAAAACGCATAGACATAGTCATGTCTCTGTCTCTAGCGACAGTGCGACGTCTGCCTGCGACAGAGATAAGCATTACCCCCACAAAAAAAAAAGGAAAAAAGAATAAAACTAATATATATTTTCCCTGAAATAATTTCTATTCCCGCAGCACACGGATTTCCTGTACATAGACACGTGCAAGTGCTAGCTGCATTCTATGTTATGTGTCCTGCGTTTCTGCGTTTAGTTTAATTATTTTGGAGTATTATTCAGCATCGAATACAAAGCGAAAAATCAAATTAACTAAAGTTTGAATAGAGTTTATTGAGGGTTGAGCTCTTGGAGGTGCAAAAAAAATTTAGGAATTTTCTCAAAAACAAGAAAAAAAATAAACTCTGCAGATTTTTACTATATAAACTTATTCAGCGGGAATTAGAATTAGCATTGGAATTAGAATAATTATTTGGAGTAGTCATATCTACAGTTTTACAGGAACTGCTCTAATTAATCCTAAGTCCCATTCAAAAATATTTTCATATATATTGAAATTTTTTTCAGGGTTTTTTTTTTATTGGAAATACAATAAATAAAGAAAAACGCAACATTATGATATCATGGCCATAAAATATATTAAAAATTTATATAAAAAATTAGAAAAAAATTGGAATATGATAGGATACGTCTAGCTACAGCGTAACTAATCGCCAAAATATATTTATATACAAATTAGCAATACAATAAATAAAGAAAAACTTATAAATATTCCGAGAATTTATTGAAAATTATTTTTTACAGGAACAATGTTAATTAAACCCAATTTCCACTCAGTTTTTATGACATATATGAAAGGATTTCAATACTTGCATGCAAGAATTAAAGAAAAAATCTATAAAATCCAAAGAAATCATTAAAAATCAGCGCAATATATTATAGTATAATCTGTATAATCCAGCTATTAAATAGAATTTATCTTACAAATTTTACAAGCACTACGCTAAGAAATCTTATTTTTCCCTTTTTGAAAACTTCTTAACATTAATATTTCACACGCATCTCATATAGCGCATAAAGTCATTAATAACTCCAAAAACATATCCTGTGGCACTCAAGTGTTGCAAGTGCAAGGTGCCCAAAGTGTCAATAGTATATATTGTAGCAGCTGCATCCTTAGACTGTCCAATGATACTTTTGACAGACAATGTCTAAAATTTAATGACATCAAAGTCAAAGACAGAAAATCATAAATATTTTGAGTAGCAGGAACTCAAAAAAAAATATTTTTTGAAATATTCTTTTGCATTTTTAGTAATCATTAATCAAGTGGCAGGAAAATGTTGTTGCATGCTGATTGGTTGCATGCAAGCACATAAAAGGGTTACATAAAGGGTTGCATGTTGCAAATATATATAGTATATATAGTGGTGGCAGCAACCCTTACATGTGTCGCAACCCTTAAAAAAAAGCTTTTTTTTCAATGGCTGCAATATCAACTATAAAATTCTATAGAAATATCCTGCGGCTTTTGTTGTTGATTTTGTTGATTTCTTATTTATTTTTTTTTTCTTCTTTTTTTGTATGCACGACGGGTTGTCGAAGCTTTAAATGTATTCAACGATTGGCGGGTTTTCCACTTCATTGCCACAAAATAAAGCTTCCAGCTGCGGTTTTGCTTTTTGTGTAACATAAATAAATAAAAATTTATTTTGCCATTGAACAAATTTTTTACCAAATATGTTTAGCTGCTCTCTTGCTCTCTCTGTCAAACTCTCTCTCCATCTCTCTCTCTCTCTCTGTCTATCTGCTGCAGTAAGCCGCACGCTTAGGCACCTTGCAACAATGCAAACCCCTTTCGGTTTTAGGTTGCAGCCTCATATTGTATCGCTGTGTCTCTTTGTCGGCGGCTTTGTCACTAATCGTTTTTGTATTTTTTTTTGTAGGTGTTTTTACTCTAAGCTGTTGCTGCCGCTGTTGCTGTTGCGACTGTTTTGCTGCGCTACACTTTGATGTTTATGCTGCACTGTTTTGTGCAAAAGGATTAGCGCATCGTTTCATTTGTTGCAAGGCGACAATTGTGAATTGTTTGTGGCAATATCTTTGCTCTAATACTTTTTGTAATTCTCCAAAAGTGTTAAAAGAAGTAGAGCAATGAGTGAGAATGAGAAGAGAATGAGAAGAGAATGGGATGAGAATGAGAATGAGAATGAGAAGAGAATGAGAAGAGAATGAGAAGAGAATGAGAAGAGAATGAGAAGAGAATGAGAAGAGAATGAGAAGAGAATGAGAAGAGAATGAGAAGAGAATGAGAAGAGAATGAGAAGAGAATGAGAAGAGAATGAGAAAAGAATGAGAAGAGAATGAGAAAGAGATGGAAGACAGCTTATTCTTTTCTCTACACTTTAATATGTCTCTCTCCCTCTCTCTATTTCTGTTCTATCTCTGCTCTATTTCTGCTCCATCTCTGTTCTATCTCTCTCTCTATCTCTGCTCTATTCTTTCTTTACTTCCATCTATCTTGCTCGCTCCTTTTTCCTCTCACTGTCTCTCGCTTCTTCTAGCTCCTTCTCTTCAGCTACCATAGTCTCTTCCACTGACTCTCCTCTTCTGCTACCTCTTTCTCTCTTCTTTCTTTACTCTACCCCTCTTTCTCTTTTCCCCTATCTCTCTCTCATTCTTTCCCTCTCTCTATCTCTATCTCTATCTCTATCTCTATCTCTATCTCTATCTCTATCTCTCTCTCTCTCTCTCTCTCTATCTCTATCTCTCTCTCTCTCTCTCTCTTTGTTTCTCTCTCTCTCTCTCTCTCTCTCTTTCACTCACTCTTCCGTCCAGTTATTTCCACATTTAAAAACTTAAACTTCTAATTTTAAGCTTTTCTTTTTTATCTTAATTATTTTTAGTTTTTTTTTCCCCCCGAAATTTTGTCAACTTGATTTTTCAAGCATTTTTCAAAGTCTCTTGTTTCTGCTTCTTTGTAAGCTTCTTCACTTCCCCCGCGCCGCAGCGTGATAATTGCTTTAATTTTCAAAGGCATACGGCTGCCCAGGTAACCCAAAGCGTTGTCCACACACACACACACACACACACGCCTACACTCACACACACAGCCGCACATAGAGGTTTTGCCCCCCAGCTTAAAGCTAATAAACTCGAAGTTACATGAAAGCGAATACCAAGCACTGGACCAAGACTCATCCCACTGCTTAAAACAAGTAAAATAAAAAAAAAAAAATAAAAAAAAATATATAAAAAAAAATACTATACAACTGTTGAGCAGCAGCAGTAGAAAAAAAAACACAAGAAATGAAAGCCCACTTTTCTTTTCATTAGAAGAAAAACGAGCAACGCTCGCGCGCATTGTCCTAGCAAGAAAGGACACTGAAAGAAAAAAGAAGCTGCCCAACTTTCATTTCTCCAGCTGCTGTTACTATCTTTCTCACTCCAACTTATAGCTTCCCCCAACCACCCCACCAACTCAGCTACAGCTGAAAACAAGCTAAAAAAAAAACAAGCCAACAAAATTCCGTACTGTTAGCTCTCCGCCCACTTGGCAAGCAGATGAAAGTTAACAAGGCATCAAATAACAGGCGGCTGCCTTAAAAGCAAAAGGGTATCCTAGCGACGACCCACGACGAGTATTCCAACAACAGGCAACGACACACAAAAAAACATACAAAAAATGTTCTCGGACAGAGATGAAAAAAAAGCTAAAAAAAAAAAAACGCAAAAAAAACTGAAAAACTGTCGAGCTTAAAATGAATGAGAAAAAGAGGCAGTGCGGCAATGTGTGGGAGTGGGAGTGAGAGTGAGAGGCGTGGCCAGCTTATGCTGCAAAATTACCTGTAAAAACATACCACACACACTCACACACTCACACACACATATAGCTGCCTCGTGTCCTTCTCTCACACACACACAACTAATATGCGACATACACACATGTGTCTCATGTAGCGCCTGCAGCATCAACTTGAAGCGTTGTCGAGCACAAAAAAAAAACAAAACAAGACAAGCAATGTCTCAATAATAATACAACAATAAAATATAAAAAAAAAATATCTATATATATAAAAAAATAAAATAAAATAAAATAAAATTTCTCAAAAATATCAAAATAAAAAAAAAAATAATATTTAAAATGAACAATTGCACGACTAAGCGATGCGCTGTAAATTATCAAGTGCTTGAAACTATCTGTGAAAATGTGAATTGACGTTACTAGAGACAGAAAATGGCTAAAAGAAAATTATAAACAAAAAAAATTTGTAGCAAATTCTAGTACGTTCTAGATAAAATATATTGACTGACATTTAAAAATTTTAGATTTTTTTAGATGAATAAAGTTATAAATTTATTTATTTTTATAATAATTACTAATCATTTTAAAATTGTTCAAAATAGTTGAAAATAAAGAAGAAATTTATGAAATATTTAAAACAAATTTTTGTTTCTTTACTTTTTAATTTTATTTTAATATTAATATTAATGCTTAAATATTTATATTTAAATTTTAATATTTCTCAATATCTAAATAAAGAATAAGTTTATAAAATATTAAAAATAAATTTTTTTCTTTATTTTGTAATTTTATTTGACGATTAATATTAATGTTTAACTATTTATATTTAAATTTTAATATTTCTTAATATCTAATTAAATAATAAATTTATTTAAATATTAAAAACAAATTGTTTTTCATTATTTTTAATTTTATTTTTTAATATTAATTTTTTACTGCTTCAATATTGATAATTACATTTTAATATTTCTCAATATCTAAATACTTAAAATGAATCTCAAATATATTAAAAAAAAAATTTTGAAAATATGTTTTGCTGTTATTTATTTTTTTCTTATTAATTTTCTATTATCATTATTATTATTATTATTATTTATTATTATTATTATATTCTTAATTTTATTATTTTTATTATATTTTTTATTTATATTTTTTATTTATATTTTTATTTATTATTATTATATTTATTATTATTATTATTATTATTATTATTATATATTATTTATTTTATTTTTTATTTCCTTTTTTATTATTAGTTTTATTTTTATTACCAATTTATTTATATATTTTTCTTAATACTATTTTAATTTATTTTATTTTTATTTTTCTTTATTTCATTTTTATTCATATTTATTTTATTTTTATTCATATTTATTTTTTTTATTATTTTTATTTATTTCTTTTTTATTATTAGTTTTATTTTAATTTATTTTATTTTTATTCATATTTCTTTTTATATTATTTTTGTTTATTTATTATTATTATTATTATTATTTTATTTTAATTTTTATTACTAATTTATTTATATTTTTTTTATTATTATTTCAATTTTTTCTTACTCCAATTTCTGCACAATTCTTAAGCTTAATATACCCGCTGTTGCCCTTGATAAATACCCTGTAATAAAAACGACATCTACACGCACTCGAAACTGTCTAAATGAACGCACTCGAACGCACTTGCGTGTCCTGTTGTTATGCTCCCCCCCTGCTACTGCTCCCTGCTCTACTCCAACTAGTTCCCTTTGCCTTGGACCTGTGCCCTTCCCTTTGGCTACGCTCACGCATTGCAACTGCAACTGTAACTGAAAATTTACTAAAAATTCATTAAAAAAAAAATGTCAACGACTATAAAAATAAAAACTAAAATGTGCGCGCACCGCGAGTTAATTTGTCGTTTGACTTCCTGTCAGCTGCCTGCTGCATAAACCATTTATCATAAAAAAAAGAAAGTAGAAGTAGAAAAAAAAAATCAATGCAACTAATGAAATTGCAGCGCATAGTTAACAGTTGTAATGTTACTGTTACAGTTTGACAGTCACTGCTTAAGACTTTCTATGCAAATACAGCAGCGCATCACTTGTTTGATTTTATAAATGCCACGCGTCATTCATTACTTTCTCTTGCTCTGTGCCACTTGCAACATATGTTTGTGGCACAAAGACACTTTCACTGCTGCCGCATGATTATTACCAAAAGTCAAAAATTTTGTATTTGTGGCAAAGAAAAATTCGTTGCGCTTGCGCCATAAACAAATGCATTTGACATGCAACATAAATTTCAAATTAAAAAGGATGCTAAATGAAGCAGAAGAAGAAGAAGAAGAAGAAGAAGAGAGAAGTTAGCAAAAGGATACGAAAAAGGATTCGTTTTGAGCAGCGGGGTGTTGACTTATTGCGGGTGCGCGCGCAGCTGCCAGCAGCATTAGCAGCAGCAGCATGCTGGTCGCTGGTCAGTTTGACAGACAGACAGAGGGACAATAAGTTACACAACTTTTGGCCAACACGCTCGCAATCCTTTTCAGCAAAAAAAATAACGTAGAATTTTTGTTGCCTGATTTTTGCTGGCAGAGTCAATAATTATTATCCTGCATTGTATTGCCTAGTGTCCAGTGCGACGCCTGCTGCTGCCCGCTGTCTGCCCGCTGCCTGCCTGCCTGCCTGTCTTCCAGCATAATTTATTGTCCTGTTTTTTTGTTCTTTCTGCTGTTTCTGCCTTTCCCACGCAAAAGGACACAACGTTCGTCCTTAGTCTTTTTGCCAATGTTGCGTGTGTTCCAAGAACTTCTATGCTATGATTTTTCATCATTGAAACTTGTTGGAAATTCTTCCTGGAAACTAACTAACCCTTTGCTGCCTTTCACTTCTTCTGCTCTTCGTTCTGGCACGCCCAGCACTTTCTCTTGCTTTGCGGCACTTTACTTTTGCTGTCTAGTTGCATTGCGTTCGATTTTGTAGCTAAACCCTATAATTATATCGACAGTTGTTGCATCCTTTGGTTCCGTAATTATCCTTTCAGTCAGAGCATGTAGGCGTAGTCTGTGCTGCCACACATGCTTCAAGATGTTTGATTTGCTAAATGCAATTGGCGGCATACAAACATACAACATTGCTGTCAGCGAACTGCAATTAATTTATCTATGATTATCCTTTTTTTCATTCTTTGCATTCCATTTTTTATCCTTTTAACTTACAGTTTAAAGAACACTGTGCTGCACAGCCATCTACAGTTTCTTAACACTGTAAAAAACATAGCATAAAGGTTTGGAACTCGACTATGTGTCTATGTAATATCAATTATGTTAAATAACAGCTGTGATCAATATAACTATGTAAGTTATTAGTTTAAGACGCACTGTGCTGCACAGCCATCTACAGTTTACATAACACTGTAAAAAAAACATAGCATAAAGGCTTAGAACTCGACTATGTGTCTATGTAATATCAATTATGTTAAATAACAGCTGTGCTCAATTTGGCTATGTAAACTCCTAGTCAAGTCTGTTAAGCAACAGCTATGCTCAATATGGCTATGTTAAGTCACATTAAAATAATGTTAACAGCAGTATGCTAACAGAGCTGTATTGTTGACATTTTATTGTTTCATTTGAACACTTTAAATTGTAAACTTTTAAAAACACTTTATATTTTCTAATTTTTATTATATATTGCAAATACTTTCAAAATTTCATTATTCTAATTTATATATACCAAACAAATATTTTTTGCCCTACAATTAACATACTGTTAAGTGTTAAACGCAAGTGTCGCAAAAAAAAAAAACAAAAAAAAACCTAAAATATACTAAGAGAAAAAATACGTGCAACGAAAATTGCAAGATTTTTTAGTACATTTTTCCCCTTGCGCTTACATTCTGGCTGTCTTCTTTTTCCCGGCAAACAAAAAAAAAAGAGAACTGATAAAACGCGTAACGCAACGAGTGGGGAAAATTGACCAGAGATATGATGAGTTTTCGCAAACGAACCGTACAAAAGCCAATACGTGGTACACGTACAAGTCCACATACGGCACAAGTGATAACCTCAAGTGGTAATCCATCATTAGATGAAATATTAGGCGGCGGCCTGCCGATCGGTTCGATATGTCTCATTGGTGAGTCGAGTCTACACACAATGGCAATTAACGAAATGCGTTTACTCAAAAAATATTCTTCAATTCTTAACTGTTGTTTTTTTTTTTATAAATTCCTTTTCGTCTTAACACACACATGCACAAACTTGCAAATGTAGAGGAGGATCGCTTTATGACGCATGCCAAAGTATTGGCGAAATATTTTTTAGCCGAAGGTATTTTATCAAAGCAAGAAATATTTCTTGGCAGCTTAGATGATTTACCCGCTGAAATGTTACGTCGCTTGCCAAAACCATTAACCGATGAAGAAATTGAATTGGAGCAGCGACAAGAGCAACAGCATTCGGATCAACCAGCTGCTGATAAAAATGGTTTACGCATTGCATTTCGTTATAATGATTTACCATTGGTTAATTCAGAGCAAGCAACTGCTAAAATTGGACATCATTTTAATTTAATGGAACATATGGATTCTATGATGTTATATTATGCTCAAACAACTGTTTGGGATGATAGCTACAAGAGATTGGAAATGTTCAAGGATGATGATAATATTAGTAATTCATCAAATTCATTGGATCGTGAGCAATTGCTTGGCTTATTACGTGATGGTAATGATGCAGGCGTTGGTTTAGGCATGGTTGGTGCAGCAGCAAGTACACTAGGTGCAGCAAGTACAGGAGGTATAGGAGCAGCAACAGCAGCTGATGCAGCAGCAGCAGCAGCAGCAGTATTAGCTGCCAATGAATTGCCAACAACTATTGAAAATGTTAGCAGTGATGATGCTAATGGTGCTGATAACAGCGCTGCTGCTCCTGCAGCCAACAATAATAATAATAACAACAACAATAATAACAATAATGATGCAACTGAAAACACTGCCAGTAATCTAATAACAACAACAACAGCAGCAGCAACAGGTGAAATAACAATTGAAAATGCAGCTGATGCAACAACAGGTGCAACAACAACAACAGCAGCAGCAGCGGCAGCAGCAACAACGCCGTCACAGGAAACACAAACAAAAACAACAACATCAGCAGCAGCAACAGCATCGACATCGACAACAGCAACAACATCATCATCAACGGGTGCATCAACAGCAAGCGAACGTTTATTTTTTTATAGTCCACGCTATAGTCGCCTGGTTAATGATTTACAACATTTGTTGCACGATGAGAATTTTGTGCCCGGTTGTAATACACCGCAAAAGAATCTCTGTCGCGTCTGTTTAACATCATTAGGTTCACCCTTATGGTATGATGATCATTTTGCTGAAGATTTACTCAAATTTTTAACCATATTGCGTGCCAGTGTGCGAAGTTGCACTGCCGTCTGTTTTATAACGATGCCAATGCATCTAATTGCTAAATATGTAAGTTTTCTCTTTTATCTAAACATTTTTTTTTTATAATTTTTTAAATTATTTTTTAAAATTTTTTTTTATTATTTTTTAAAATTTTTTTAAACTATTTTTTATAATTTCTAAAAAAAAATCATCAATAATTTTTGAAAAACTTTCAATAATTTAAAAAAAAAAATTAATAATTTGTAAAAAAAAATTCATAATTTTTGAAAAATGTTTAATAATTTTTAAAAAAAAATTTGATAATTTTTAAAAAAAATTTAATAATTTTTGAAAAATGTTTAATAATTAAAAAAAAAAATTTAACAATTTTTTAAAAAAAAATTAACAATTTTTAAAAAAAAATTGTATAATTTGTATATAAAATTTTATTAATTTTAAAAAAATTTCAATAATTTGTAAAAAAAAAAACTAATAATTTAAAAAAAAAAAATGTTAATAATTTTTAAAAAAATTTTAATAATTTTTTAAATATTTTTTAATAATTTTTTAACTCATTTTTTCCTCCATCTCTCTGCTGCAGGATACAAGTTTGGTACCGAAAATCCGTCAATTGGTTGATTATTCTATTGAGTTGGAATCGTTTGCTGGCTCCGAGCGTGAAACGCATCCAGCATTCAAGGAATACAGCGGTTTATTACATCTGCATAAGATGACTGCCTTGAATACGCTGGCAGTGCATATGCCAGAGACAACGGATTTGGCATTTAAATTGCGTCGTAAGAAGTTTGTCATTGAAAAGATGCATTTGCCACCAGGTAATTATATTTTACAATATTAAAAATAAATAAAATTAATTTATTTTTATTTATAGATCTACAAGAAGCAACGGAACAAACAATGAAAACTGATATTATGACCAAGCCAAATTGTAGCGCTGGTCTATCAATTAATTCCAATGTCTCTATGGATTTCTAGTGCCTAACATTGGCCTTTTGATATTATTGGCCAACAATTGCCAGCACACACACACACATATATAAATATACATAAATTTTGTTGGTTGTTTTTCCTTTCCTATGCTCAACTTTTTCTCTCTCTCTTGCTAACTTTCTCTTCTATTCTTTTCTCTCTATAATTGCTACAACCAACAATAAATTAAAAAGATCTGAAGCTATAAGCAAAAATTATCAGCACAGCAACAAAAGCAACAACAACGTAAAGAAAACAACAATTATACATCATAAAAAATATAATAATAATATATAAAATATAATACACTATATATATACCATATACGATATACGATGATGATGATGATGATGATGATGATGATAATGATAATGATAAGACGTCGGTCGCGGTTTTTTTTAAAGCCGTCGCGCTCTTTAGTACAACCGATTTTACAAAACTTTTTGCTTACAAAAAAAAAAAATAAAAAATAAGAAGCATAAAAAATAGTTAATACAACAAACAAAAAAAAAAAAACCAAGTAAAAATATATATATTAAAAATGAATTATGAATGTTTATACACCGAATGCGCAACAGTGAAAACAAAAAAAAAAAAAACAAAAATTATTCCCAAAAAAAAAAAATAATAATTGTGTATGTATGTTGTAATCGCAAAAAACAAACAAACAAAAACAAAAAATTGTATGTTGTAAAATTCTTCTAAGTTTTCCTATAAATCGCAAAATGCGTACAAAATTATTACAAATTTTTTATGTAGTTATATATTAAAAAACAAAACTGAAAAAAAACGCCATTGAAATATTTTTTTTTTATATTTTTTGTTGCCAATAATTTCTTTGCATATTTTTTATTTAATAGACTAAAGTTGGAAAAACAAAAAAATTATTAGAATTATGAGAATTTGATTTAAATTGTATTTTTTTTTTTTTGTTTCTTTTTAAGTGTAGACAAATTCTTCCAGCAAAATCAAAAAATTAAAAAAGCAATAAAAAATAAAAAAAAATTTATATATATATTGAAACAAAACAATAAAAAAATGAATTTAAATTAAAAAAAAAATCAATCATTTCCGTTAACGGAATAATTATAAATAAAAATTCATGTCAAATTTAATTTGTTTTTAATATTTTTTGTTCTATTTTAAAAATAAAAACAAATGTTTTCCCCACTTTGAAAACTTTGGTAACTTCAACTTCCGATGCATAAAAATATATACAATGTGTGAAGTATATTAATATAAAGCATAAAAACAATTGTGTCGGAACAACAACTCCCCAAAACATATAATTATTCTATAAACATATTGAAAACCGACTGAATTAAATATATATATAAAAAAAAACAAAATATATTGTTTAGATCTAAAAGTTTATTATTATTAATTGCTATGATCTTGAGATTACTTGTAAGTATTAGTTAATCGAGCAGGAACACTTAATGCTTGAAAGCATTACGAAAATTAGTTAATTCCATTTTTAATTTTAGATTTGGTCGCAACGAATCGGCAAAGTATTCATCACATGGCGCATTTGTCATATATAATATAAAATCAGCTGCCTGTAATCCATCGGGTGATTGATAACAGATTTTAGGCAACAACATTCGACAATCAATTTGTCCATCTATAAGTCTATCACCGAAACTTCTTAAAATTGCATGCTTCATATTACAAATGCCTGGTAAGCGAATACTAGAAAATATTATAAAATAAAATAAAATATATATATAAAAAAAAAAATATATGTTAAAAAGTAAATTTTACTTCCAGTCCTCAAATTGTTGCAGTAATCGATGTAAAACCAATTGTGAAAACAATCGAATTTCAATATTCTCCGTCAATGTAAGTGGCAATAATAGATCAATTATCCTTTGTATACAATCCAATTTCATACTATTATATTTACTTAAACAATAGATATGCACCACAGAGATTAAGGATAATTGTTGTAGAAATTCAAGTGCACCAAATTGTTCTAGACGTAATATTAAGAGTTCTACATTGGGTAAACAACGTGCCACCAGACATTCAAATATATATTTTATATTATTTTGATCATTCAATGAAAATAATGCTACCCATAATTCATCTGACCAATATGTTGGATATTTATTGGTAATCCTTAAAAATGCACGTGAAATACGCATTTTAACACGATGTTCTCGAGAATTTTTCTCATAATTTTGTTTCTTTTCAACCATTTCATTATTGATACTAAGTAATTCATTTAAGACAGCATCGATATCGGTTTTACGTTCGATAACAAAATTGATATAACTATTACGACAGCTTGTAAAGAAATAACTATATTGATTGATTAGATAACCATACTCTATGCTATGGAAAAATAAGATGATAAATTGTATACTTTTGGAAATAGTTTCAAGGATAATCATTTGGAAATATAGGAAATTAAATTTCCCATAAATAAAATCTTAGATTACAACCCTAACTTACCACTGCTCATCGGATAGTGGACTTCCTGAGAGTATGCCACGTATAACCAGCGGTACGGGCACACTTTTCATACAATTCAATATATTGATATTGGAGAAGTGACTAGTTTCTAGAACTTCACTAAGTATTTGCTCACTTTCCTCCACTGGTAAATTTGTAGCTGCATATTTAAGTATACCCGAGGCACTATAAAGTAAAAAAATTTAAGAAAAATAATTAAAAAAAAAATCTTAATTTGACTTACAGTGCAACACTATCTGGATATTGTCTAAGATATGAAATAAGTGTCATTAAGACACTTTCATCTTCCAATCTTTTGTCAACATCCTTCAATAAGAATGCAATTCTTTGTGCTGTAACTATTGTACCTTGATTAACAATATCTATGGCATTTAAGCCAAGTTCCTTAAAGCAATTCCATTTATTTAGCTTTTCACATGAAAACCAATCGACGCATCCATGCATTACAAAAGATATTTCATCATCGGTTTGACACATTAGCTTTTCAATTAAATATGTTTGTAATTCAATGAGATTATTGATATTCTCCAATTTCTCCATATCTATATCATATTCAATTTTATAAAAATTAATAATATGTCTTCTTTGTCTTTCACATTCAAATTTTAGGCTGAAAAAGAAATTATAGAGACGCCACCAACCATGTTCTAACTTTGGCAATATACACATTTGTTTATGCAACTCAATGGCAATTGTTGCATCTGCAATAAGAATTTTATATATATAAAGCTAGTTCTGTATAGAGAATATATAGAGATTTACCTGTACGAAAGATTGCTGCATATAAATTTTTATCAAAATAAACCAAATGTTCGCCAAAGTTCGGACACATAACAATTTTGGAGATGAAACGTTTCTGATCCTTACAAAAACCATCGCTCAATGATCTTATAAACTGTATGTAATCGCCAAGCGATAAACTTTCGATTGTTGGCTGCAAATTAAGAAATAAATTTAACTAAATTCTAGAAAACTTCTCAGAAATATTGGAAACCTACATCAAATATATCGAAAATACGATTTTGTGCCTCAAAGCGTAGATTATCATGTTGCAGGGACTTGACACGTGCACAAATCTTTAGTAACATATTTTTTGCTATATGCGGTTGACGTGGTTGCATGCAACGCAACCAATGTACCATTGGTAATCTTTGCCATGGCACCTGAATTAATGCCTCCAGAAATTGCATTATGCCACTATTCTGTACAAATGTTTTGATATTTATTTCGGGCAAAACATATTCCTCAGCATCATAAAGTTCCGTTTTATTCGTAGCATCAAAAAATTGATTAAGCAAATTGACGCGACGTAGCTCAACAATATTGGAATTCATCAGGAAATATTCAAGAGTCCAACGTACAATAAGCACATTATGATTCTCAAGTAATCGCACATAGAGTATACGTAACCAACTTAGCCAATCATCATCCTGACTACTTGCCACAAAACGTGGCAAATGTCCACTTAGCATTGGCAATACCAAATGTGATTCCTGTCTTTCCAATTGTTCCATTATTACTATATATGCTGGCCAATGTGGTTTTAGACTATGTAATTCTTGATTATCTACATCATCCGTACAATTCTCAATGATTAATAAAAGTTTACGCATTATTGAATAGGCTAAATTACGTTTATCCTTTAGTTCCGATTGTAACAATTGTTGTAGGACACCAAATAGTCTTGGAGAACATGTATATTTTAAACCCAATTCACGCACAAAATCATCTAAAAGATGATCAATTAATTGTCCAGCAAGTGGATGTAATTTAATTTCTGATATTTTTTCACCATGTATTTCGTTGCATTCACAAAATGATATCAATGAAAGTTTACGTAACAAATAATATCCAGAATTACGATAATTTCGTGCATGTATCTGTACAGCATCTAAAATTTTTCCAATTTGTTTCTCATTTACATCACATCCATTTGCAATAACTACCGAAATTAGCTTATCAAATAGTTTAGTACCAAATCTTACATCTTTATTGCTATCCAAAAGACTATAGATACTTTGTAGTACACGTTTTAATGCATCATCATTGCCGTTAACCTCATGTATATCGATAAGATCACATAGCATATTATCCATTTCAACATTATTGCCATTTTCGAAATTTTCTGTTTGATTTTTAATATCCTTGTCCCACATTTTTTTTTTTATTTTTATTTTTATTTAGTTTTAAGTTTTTGGTCTATCTATGTATATTTGATTTACACTAGAAAAATTATAAGAATTAAAAATAAACTGTGTATGTTTATCCTTTAAGGATAAATTTTGCAGAATTATAATTGACGCAACGTGTTCTAGTGTATTTCACAATCTATACAAAAATTATATACATAGTATAGGGGAAGTATATGAAATATATACTGAAATATATATAGAAATATATGAAGTATTTAGAACGTTTATCAATATATATAATACTTTTAAGACTGACTCAAAACTCGATGGGGGGGGGGAAATTTTCTAGCAGAATTATTATTTTTAATTTTATTTTTTTAAATAAAGTTTACTTAATATTTTTTATTAATTTCATTTTTTTAAATATTTAAATGATTAATATAAAATTAATGTATTAAATTTATTCTAATTATTTATTAATTTATTTTAAAATTATTTATTAATTTATTTTAAAATTATTTATTAATTTATTTTAAAATTATTTATTAATTTATTTTAAAGTTATTTATTAATTTATTTTAAAATTATTTATTAATTTATTTTAAAATTTTTTATTAATTTATTTTAAAATTATTTATTAATTTATTTTAAAATTATTTATTAATATATTTTAAAATTATTTATTAATTTTTTTTTAAATTATTTACAGAACAAGCAAAAATTATTATAAATTTTCATTACTTTACATTATTAATTTTATTTAAAAAAATTTTTTTTTACTTAAATTTGTTTTTATTAAATTAAAAAAAAAATATATTATTACTAATTTATTTTAAAAAAAATATTTTAAAATTATTTATTATTATTATTTTTATTATTAATTATTTGTTATGATTAAATATTTTAAAATTATTTATTATAAATTATTTAATAAAATTTTAAATTATTATTATATTTAATATTATTTGCGCAAAATTTTTAAAAAATTATTAAACATTTATAAAATATTATTTATTATATTATTTATTATATTATTTATTATTTTATATAAATATTAATTTAATTTTTTGAAAAATATTTATTAGTCAATATTATTATTAAATTAATTATTATTATTTTTTATTAATTTTTAATTTACTTAATTTAAATATTTTAAAATTTATTTACATCTTTCTTCCAAATTTCTCCAAAATTTATCTTTCATCCACATATTCTTCAGTTCATTGAACGCCCTACATTTACCTCCCACCCGCTGGTCATATGTTGGTCCACATACAAAGCACCTCTTAACCCCTGCGCTTAATTCGGTCAACTCTGATAAGCAGCAAAAAGTTCACTTCTGCTGAGTCATCTTTGCCACTATAAACTACACTTTGGCCATGGTATGCTTCAAATTTTCCACCCACCTCTTAGGGGCGCACAATAGCTGTGACCCCAAAAAGCTAAAAAATTGAATGAAGTAATGAATGATTTTGGGGGGGGGAAGTAAGGGGATATGGAAAGGGATTGGTTTATGCTAACTATTGCGCAGTGACGGCCGGAAATTGTGTGAGCGCCATGTGGATCAACAACGGTAAAGTGGTCGAGAAAGTCAATGAGAAAGAGTGAGAGAGAGAGACAAGCAGGAATACAGAATGAAAGAGAGAGAGAGAGGGGCGCGCTAGAGACTGTGAGCAGGTCAACAAGAAAATTCAATTAAAATGTCTCCAATGCTAAAGAGAGAAAATCTCTTAGAATTAGGCAGTGGCGAGGGTCGCTTTATAAATTAAATATTTTATTTCAATTTAATTTTAAATTATTTCAAGTAAATTTTTTAAAATAATTTCAAAAATTCTTTTGTTTAGTTTTAGAAAACTTTTCGAGCAACCCTCGCATATAATATACAACATGTCGCTTTATAAATTAAATATTTTATTTCAATTTAATTTTAACTTATTTCAAGTAAATTTTTTAAAATAATTACAAGAATTCTTTGTTTAGTTCTAGAAAACTTTTCGAGCAACCCTCGCATAAAATATATTACATGCATTAATTGCTCAATTGATTTTATTTTATTAGCCTTTATTATGTCAGCTTATCTATAGAACAACTCTTCAAGCAACCCTCGCTCATAAATAGATAAGCCTGTTCAACAAGTTTTCCCAACGTTCTGTCCAGCTCCAGCACCAATTCTTTTTGTTGTTACTGCTGCTGGCTTTGGCTATTGTTTACAAGCGGTTCCATTTGGCTGCAGCTGCAGATAGTGGGAGACCAAAAGAGTGAAAGAGCGAGTGAGCATGATTCCAAGTTAACTAAAGTCTGTGAGAGAGTAAGAGAGAGCAAGTGCAAAAGCGTAAAAGAACGATCGGCTGTGTCAGCATATAGAGCTTAACCTTCCTCTCACTCTCTCTCCCACTCTCTCTCATTGTGCTCATGTCTCTCACTTGTTAACTTGCCACCGCTTGGGGCAGACAATGTTATTTCAGTTTTTATTTTGCCGTCAAACAACACGCGCGTCGCTTGAAAAACATTTTCAAAAAAAACACACGATATCGCGCTGTGAGATTTTTTTGGTGTTTTTTGAAGAGCAGAGTAAAAAGAGTAAAAAAATAGTCGCGCCACGCCACAATATCGCTTGAAAATATGTAATACTCATAACTATTCGGAAATCGCATTCTTCATCTGCTCGTTTGACCGTTCAATTGGCTGCGGATTCACTTAACTAATTATCAACACCCACACACAGCTACACACACCACACACACACACACATAGACATAGACATAGAAAATAGTAGCCTCTAAATAGTAAACATGGGGCGCTGTTTCAATCATAAATTTGTGCTCAATTTTTGCAATCTATTGTTTTTGGTAAGTCATATATATATATATATATATATATATATATATATATTCATTATATAGCTAGTCTAGTTTAAAGTTGTTATGGTGAAATCGTAGGCCCTAAACAAAAATACCCAAAAAAAAAAAATTGTTGCATTAAAACTTCATTTAATGCAATGCAACGCAATTGCTATGATTAAAGTGTATAAATGTTTTATTTGAGGAAGTTGAAATATAGCTAAAAATTTAGCTAGAAAAGCTAGTTTAATTTTTAAATTTTATATTTAATTTTTAGCTAGCTAATCAAGAAATTTAATTAAAGCCTAAAAATGAATATGAAAGAAATACAAATTTCTGGATTTAAATGCAGGAACTGTGGTTATCCTAGTGTTAATTTTCTTTTATTTTATATTTAAAATTTATAACATTTATATAGATTTTCATATATATATAGATGCACAGAAAGATAAATAGTTAAAAGTTAAAAGATTTTTCTTAGTACTCATAAAGTTCTCTGGAGTTACAAAAAAAAATACTCCCATAATTTTTCTCTTAGCATTAAAAATAAATTATTTTCAATGCACTTTCAAAATAAAACTCTCATAAAAAAAAAAAAAAAACATAATGAAAACTTCTTGAATTCCATTTGAACAATTAAAAAAAAGAAGAAAATGACACAAGTTCAAGTTTTTCTTTTACTCAACTTGACGCAACGAAAATCAGATAAAAAGAAGAATCCCAGAAAAAACAAAATTATAGTTCTCTTTATTATTATCTTATCATTCTTTCAATGTTCCTTCTACTTCTATGATTTTTCATCATGTTTTGATCTTGGACTTTCATAGAGCATTTACCTTTCGTTTTTTTTTTTTTTTTGGTTAGACAAAAATCATTTTGTTTTTCTTCTCTCTCTCTCTTTGCTTTGCTCGATTTTGTTGTATTATTTTGTTCTGCTTGGCTGATCGAATGTTAAAGTTGTGGATTAACAACGGGAGGAAAAAAAAGAAGAGTTCGCAGAGGAAGTGGAAGTTGAAGGGGATGCAGAGGGCGCATGTTTTGGGCCAAAAAGTTTTTTTTTTTTTCGCCAACACTTTTTGGTATATGATGCGCAGGCGCAACCTGGCACCAAAAAAATAACGTAAACAGGTAAAAGAAGTTAATGGCAACAATAGTTGAGCGGGCGTAACAAGAGCAGGTGGGCGGGGCAGCAATATAGTTGAACTTCCGTTGCGTGTATGTTGAACGCATTGTTATAACTGGGATTAATTTTTGTTATTTATTTCTAATTTTTAAATGTGAAATTTAATAAAAAATTATATTAAATAAAATAATGAAAAAAAATATTAAAAAATTAAAAATAAAATTAAATAAATATTTTAAAATTATAAAATAATTACGAAATAATAAAATGAAGTAAAATAAATAAATAAAAATAAATAGTTAAAATTTTTAAAAATTAAATAAATATAACAATAAAATAAATTAAATTAAATATAAAAATAAAAATAAATGCTTAACATTTTAAAAAATTAAATAAAAAAAAAATAATAAAATAAAATAAATTATATTAAATTAAATATAAAAATAAATAAATAAAAATAAATATTTAACATTTTATAAAAATTAAATAAAAAAATAAAATAAATTATATTAAATTAAATATAAAAATAAATAAATAAAAATAAATACTTAACATTTTTAAAAATTAAATAAAAAAATAAAATAAATTATAAAAAATTAAATATAAAAATAAATAAATAAAAATAAATACTTAACATTTTTAAAAATTAAATAAAAAAAATAATAAAATAAAATAAATTATATTAAATTAAATATAAAAATAAATATTAAAAAATTATAAACTACATTTAAATTTAAATTAAATAAAAAAATAATGAAATTTTATCAAATGATAAACTAAATTTAAATTAAATAAAAAAAATAGTGCATATTAAATATTAAATAATAAAATTAATTATATAAAACAATACTAAAAAATAAAATATTAAAATTATAATAAAATAAATTTTAAAAAATTAAAAATGTAGTAAAATTTACCACAGTATGCAACAATTGAAATATTGAAATTTACAAAAATATTCAAAAATAAAAATAAAAATAAAATATATATAAAAATAACTACAAAAAAAAAATAAAATTTGAAAATTAAATAAATATTTAAAAATGAAATATAAAAATAAAATTATACTGTAATATAATTCTCATACTATCTACCGCTTATTCTCTCAATACACAAACACTCTCTCTCTTACACGCTCACTCACTCTTACACTCTCACTCTCTTTGCCATTACAGCTCTGCGGCATGCTGCTGATTGTAGCTGGTTGTTATCTATATACGGACAATAAGCGCATATTACTCTCACGCCTGTTGGCTGCACCCAGCGAACAATTGAATTCATTGCCACAGCCATTGCTCTATTATATAGCTATTGGATCAGCTATAGCTGGATTTATTGCTGTATTGGCAGCAATGTTAGGCTTTTGGGCCAGTTGCCTGCATACATATTGCTTTCTTAGCGTTTATTTTCTATGTGTTGTTGTTCTACTACTTGCTGAATCTGTTGTCTGTTTGGCCATTACATTGTGGCCGCATTGTCTTGGCATTAGTTTGGATGAATCGCAAATGGTGAAGGCGTTACAACGTAATTATGGTGTACCAGGACAAGAGCAATTTACAAATGCAATGGATTTGGCACAGACACGTTTTGGTTGTTGTGGCATGCGTAGTTCATTGGACTATGATACATCATTGTGGCGTCTTCAAGGCTATGGACAACGTAATTTACCCGTACCACTCAGTTGTTGTGTACTTGCCAATGCACCACAGCCATTGGCATATTTGGATCCAAAGCCGGCAAATGAAACACAATGTGAAGCATTGGAACGTTTAGTCTATGAAAGGGAACGTTATACGGAATCATGTTTGGAACATTTAGATGCCTGGTATCGTGAACAATATGGCATATTTTTGGTTGGTAGCCTTGTTTTAGCACTCGTTGAGTTTAGTGTATTGCTTGGCATTATATTAACTTGTACGGGTATTGCTTCACGTCGTGCACGTTTAACTACAACACAAACAGCACAAGGATTTAGTCAAAAATCACGACGTCGGGGCACAGCAAAGTCTCGTCAAGCCTTGGTTGATAATATCTATGAGTCGGAGGTGCAATTGCGACAACCGGGCAGCATGTGTTTAGCTGCATCGAATAGTCGTCATGTAAGCAGTGAAGATTTTAAGGAACTTTATGTACAGCCCCGTGATCTCTATAAGCAGCGACATAATACAACTTTTAAGCCAATTGCCAGTGATTATCAAACGCCAACGCGCAGTTATTTGGTTTAGTTTGATTATAAAGAGCAACAGGTAAGACTAGTGATTAACTATATGTATCTAAACTTAGCTTAATCATATTAGAAACTAGGCATAGCTTTGCTTATGATAAATTTCATAGCTCTAACTTTTGCAAACGCTTATAGCGAATGACAGGAAATGTTGATTTTGCTATCTTGAATCTAAGTATTGCAGAGTTCTCAGTCAAATGTGAATCAACACTGAGCTGATAGCAATTTATCCTTAGCGTGACGAAGTTCTGATACACTTTACATGCTTAAAAGAAAAATTGTTCCTACAAGGACTCAATTTTCGACCTTTTGTTTCTATGACAGCTATATGATATAGTAATACGTTTTGGATCAAATTTATATGAGATTTATAAGTCGTCATTAAACTTAAATATTGTAAGTTACAGCCGGAAAACTTGGCAAACAACAAAGTTTTTCATACAAAAACTTTATTTTTGACTGATTATTCCTATGGCAGCTATATGATATAGTAGTACGATTTGAATCAAATTTCTATGAGTTGTATATGTCGTTGCTAAACTCAAGTACTGTAAACTTATCAAACAAAAAAGTTCTTCATACAAAAACTACATTTTTGACCGATTGTTCCTATGGCAGCTATATGTTATAGTGTTGCTATCTTGCTCATACCAACTTATATACAGCTTATAGACTCAAGGAGTATGTATGGCAAATTTCATTGATTTAGCTTTAAGAATAGTTACAGTTTTGCAAACTACTTTTTATGCTGTTCAAGAATATATATAAACCTCTATGCCTCTAGGGTATTATTATTATAAAGCAAGTCTGAGTTGACTGTAGCATTGCTTTAAGTGATAAGAAATAATTAGCTGCGCTTATACTGCATATATATAATATATATAATGATGATAATAATTCTTTTTTTTTATATAGTTTAACAATATTTTATAAAAAAAATGTTGCAATTATTAAATAAGAAATTTACAGACACTTAGATGCTATAGCTTATAGTAGTAGTTAATGCTAGTTAAGGTACCAAGAGACATACACATAGAGACACAAAAGCTTAGTTAATAAATTAATTAATTAATTATTTTTTAATATTTATATTACAATTTTCTTAATATTTATATTTATATTTTAATTTTTTTTTTATTTTTAGCTGCTCTGAAAAACTGCTAAACTGCAAGTGGAAAATCAAAACCAAAGTATTACAAAAAATTGAAAGCAAAAAATTTTTTTGAAATGTTTATAAATAAATTTAAGTGAAAATTCTTTGTACTATAATAAAACTGAGACTGTAGTGTAAATGATAATAATAATAATAAAAATATATATAAATATGTATATGCTGCCTGGCATTATTTAATGAGTATAACATCATCATCATCACTGGAAGAATCATCAAATGTTTGTATGCGTCGCCTTTTACCAATGTTAACTGTAGCTATTGGCATTATTGATGCTGCTGCTGTTTTAGCACGTTTACGTTCACGTCTCTCTGCCTTTAAAATGCGCTCAGCACGCTCCAAAGGACATTCACTAATATTATGCATTTCATTGCTTTCAATACTTTCAACATCATCATCATTAACAACAAATGAACATGGCAAATATTGTGATACATCAGCATCAATTGCCTGTGAATAAATGCATTCATCATAATATTTACGTGGTGCTGGCATTTTAAAGCCATCAGGACGTTGTATAGGACTACGTATAGCTTGTAAATACATTGCATGCGCATTTGTATCATTTTGTGCATCACCAACATCATCATCATCGCTGGAAACAATAATTGAATCTTTTTTATAGCAACCAATGGTATGTTCTGCATCAGCATCTTCATCATCATGATCCGAGCCACTTTGTTCAACTTCATCTAAAATAAATGAATTACATTTTGCACGTTTACGCTGTTGTCTTCTTCTTGCTGGCGTCTCTATTGTTGGCTGCAAAGAAAAAAAAAACAAATTTTTAGTTGCAGCTCTGCAAGTTGCTATATTTAACTTACCAGCTGTGTATTTGGCACCTGCTCATAACTATCATCGGATAGTTCTTGTATCTCATCTGCTTCTTCATCGGAACTTGCAACAATTTTACGTTTTGCTGCACGTCGTCGCATTTGTATTGGTGAATCTTCTACTGCCGGTTGTAGAGATTTTTCTGTTGCAATTTCACTTGTCACTTGATGCAAACGTTGTGCCGCCTTTGATAGTTGACCACGCCCACGCATACGTTGTAAATAATTTTCAAATATACTTGGTGATTTTTCAGCTGTTGGTGGTGCAATTTTCTTGCGATTCTCTGGCGATTGCAAGATTTTACTTTTCGCTGCCAATTTGGCAGCTAATGTCATTGAGGGAGCAGCGGGCGTAGGTACAGTTGCAATAGCTGCTGGTCGCCAAGGTGATACTGAATCTTCAGCAAAGAGATCTGGTGATAGATTACGTGGTGTTATTGGTGGCTCATTCTCTTTGTGTTGCAACTGCTCTTCTTCGGGCAGTGGCTCTAGAAAATCTTCAAGATCAAGATCAAGTGTCTCTGCCACAGTTGTATCTAGTTTTTGTGTCATGGGGCAAGATTCTATAAGCTCAGCCTCTTGCTTTGCCTGTTGCTCTGCCAGCATTTTCAGCATTTGTTGCTCCATTTGCTGCATCTCCAGTAACTGCTCTAGCTCCGACTGCTTCTTGATTTGCTCTGCCTTTAGTTTCGCTTGCTGCTCCTTCGCCTTCAGCTGCGCTTGCTGCTCCTTCGCCTTCAGCTGCGCTTGCTGCTCTGCCTTCAGCTGCGCTTGCTGCTCTGCCTTCAGCTGCGCTTGCTGTTCTTTCGCCTTCAGCTGTGCCTGCTGCTCCTTCGCCTTCAGCTGCGCTTGCTGCTCCTTCGCCTTCAGCTGCGCTTGCTGCTCCTTCGCCTTCAGCTGCGCCTGCTGCTCTGCCTTTAGCTTCGCCTGCTGCTCCTTCGCCTTCAGCTGCGCTTGCTGCTCCTTCGCCTTCAGCTCAGCCTGCTGCTTCAACTGCTGTTCCTTCTCCTCCTTCAACTTCAACTCCCTCTGCTGCTCTGCCACCTGCTCTGCCTGCAGCAGCTGCAGCTCATCAAACACTGACAAATCATCATCCAAAGCATGCAGCAGTGAATTCTGTTGCGACTTTGCTGGCTTCTTGCTTAATATTGGCGTACTTGCCGCACTAATTATGCAATTCAAGCGACTCAAATTAACGCTCAGCTGACTGCATTCAATGCGTGAATCATCATTCACTTCTAGCTGCTGTTGCTTGCCACGCATTGGTGTCGAACTATGCTGCACTGCAGCTGCATCCATAACAAATTCTTGACTTTCTTCCAACATTGTATCAAAATCTTGATTTGTTGCCTCATCCCATTGCTCATAGTAACCAGAAGATGTTTCATTTTCCAATTGTTGTTGTTGCATTGTTTGCTCCAAGTTTCGCAGTTCCAGCTGTTCCACTTGTTGTTGCAACAATTCATAATTATCTGCACATAAATCATCAACAGGTAAATCATGAAATATTTCATTGCATGCTGCATGAAATTGTTGCTGTCGCTGTTGCATATCATGTGGCATTATGAGATCCTTGATTGTTAATTCCACACATGTTGCATCTGTATGCAACAATTGTTCCAATTGATTGCCACAAATATCTGTAATTAATTCATAATTGCGACGCGTTCGTTGTTGTCGTGTATTTAAACGTGCCACTGGCACTTGCAACTCATTTTGTTGTTGCATTTTTGCATGTAAATCGCGTACAAATGCAACATTTGAATGTAAAAGAAATTGTTTAAGTGTTTGTGGCAAATGTTTATCTTGCAACTGTGCTAATAAATCTTGATTACGTTGTGCATCGCTTAACAAAGGTTTCGTTGATTGCAAAAGTCGCGTCATTTTACGCCAACGTTGCGTTTGATCTGTCGCCGTCGTCGATGTTGATGCTTCTGCTGCTGCTGCTGGTGTTGCACTTTGTGTTTCGAATAAGAAATTTTTAACACTACAACGTTTTGCCATCTGTGCTTGCAACATTTGTTGCGTTGCCTCACTTGCCTTATACACTGGTTCATCCTTCAGAAATTTCTCTTGACTTTGCTTAAAGAAATTTCGCAAATCATGACATTTAACTGCTGTTGGTTTTACGCGTCCTTGACCTTTTATTTTAGGTGATGGTGTCGTCTTCTTAGCTGTTGTTGCCACAACAATTGGTTGCATAAAACGTTGCTCACATTTCGGTTGCAATTGTGGCGGCACCAAACGTGGCGCCCCCGTATACAATGCACGTTTAAGTATCGAAGAATTTTGCAATTTGCGATTTAATTGATCTTTTTGTGCTAACATTTCTTTAAGCATTTGTTGCTCACGTCCTTCGGTGACAAGCATAACAACATGTCCACGTTTTTGACGTCCAGTGCGACCAATACGTTGCACAAATCTTGTAGGATTTGTGCTACAAATGTCAAAGCATACAATAAGCTCAACTTCACCAACATCGAGACCTTCCTCGCCTATAGATGTTGCAACAAGTACATTGATTTTACCACTACGAAACTCTGCCATAATTTGTAATTGTTCTTTTTGTGTTAATGAACAGATAGCGGTACCATTGCTGCCTTGTCCAACAAAGCAGCGTGAACGTACAAGTGGACGATGTTGCAAGAGTAAACGTTGTATCAACATAACAGATTCACGATACTCACAAAAGACAATGGCACGCGAATCTGGATTTGCCTAAGAAATATATAAATATTAATGAAAATATGTTGTCTAATGTTGCTTGCACAATGCTTACCTCAAAATGTTGCAACATCACTTGACGTGCTTCATCATATTTTGGATGTCCAAAATCTAATTTATCTGGCATTGCTGCCACCTGTCCATTGGTCATAGGACGCGTCGATACATCCAATGGATTTGGACCCAACTCTTGACGCAATTGTTCAACCAAATCTCTTAGTGCTACATCACGCATCACAAATTTATCACGTCCACGTTCATCAGCATCAAAATTATTAACAAATACACGTAATCCATGACGTTCTAATAATTCCAATGCATGATATAAACTAATGCATATAGAGAAATTGCTAGTTATTAAACTATGCTCTGGATGACGTACACCAGCACCACCATGTACAGTTTGCTCTTGAAAACGTTGCTGATCATAAAGTAAATTATTACGTGTTATATTGCCACGTTTGCCAGCATTCTTAAGCACATCGGCTGTTATCAATTGACGTAAATATGGATCAATAATTTGTAATAGACGTGAACGTGCATCTTTAATGCAATCCTTGAGCGGCACAACAATTGTGCGTAGACTACGTTGATGTATATATGGTTGTACATCTATAGAATTATCACAACGCACCTCAATGCGTGATATATATAGATTATTACATACATTAATAACATCATCCATGGTACGTCCTGGTGTTGCAGTTAACGCTAAGATGCGAAAATTACGATTTCTTGCCATTATTGATTCTGTTACTTGTGTATAAGCATAACGTCCTTTGGCACGATGTGCTTCATCTATAACAATTAATTTAATGGCATTAAATGGAAATTGTTGTACATCTGTTGGTTCGATCATCATGTCCGATTGCACAACTTGTGGTGTGGCAAAAAAAACTCTTTTCGTTTGCCAAAGTTCACCGCGTTTGGCACGCGGCAAACGTCCTGTGAGTTCAACTGTATCATCGGGTGGAAATGGCATTATCTTTTGGCAGGCAGCGATTTGTTGTGATACCAATGGACGTGTTGGTGCCATAAATATAAGTTTACCTTTTGGATACCAACGATGTAAATTGTACATAACGACGGATGCAATGAAGGTTTTACCTAGACCCGTGGGCAGTACAACTAATGTATTGTTATAGAGTGATGCTTGTACAATGCTATGTTGATATGAACGTAATGGTAAATTATTTGGATATAACCATGTATTGCCTGCTTCCATATTGAATCCATCGTAATCCAAGTTAGTCTGCAACTGTTGTTGCTCTTGGTGTTTATCATTTTTGTTTTTTGGCGCATCTAGTAGATTTAATGCAGCATCATTTAATTGCAAGTCAAAGTCATCATCGTCAGGCGGCCATTCGTTATTCATGGCAATTTTAAATGTAAGTTATTGTAAATGAAATGAATAAACATTAAAAATCAAAATAAGCAAAACAAAACGAAATGAAAAATTGCACAAAAAAATCAGCTGTTCGCCTTGCCAGATCGTTGCGCTTAACAGCTGTTAGAAAGTATTGCCAGATTGTTAATGGCGTCGTTGCTGCTAATGTGATGTTAACAGCTGATTTAATTATTGAAAATTAAACAAGTATCTGTTATCATTATTTTTAAAGCAATTGTACGATTATTAATTAAATACTATTATTTATATGTTGACATTAAAATATCGATATAAAACAATATACAAATCGAGAGTCAGGCAAATATTTAACACCATCTGTACAGCACTGTGACTTAACATTTTCATTTTGAATTTACCTAACAGCTTACAGGCTGGTAACATTGCGATATTAGCATTGAACGACTAACCAAATGCGGTCACACTACATCAGTACCGCTTTTTTTTCTGATGTACGCAGAGCACGTACGCGGTGTTTTCTTAATACAATTTGTAGAAGTTCCGTACTCGTTTCTCGCGCATATTTACGTTAAACCAAATGAACAACATAGTTAAAACAAACAACAACATAGCATAATGTGCGCGTTAATGTGCTTAAACAATTCATGGTGAACAAAAGTAATAAAAAATAATAAAGAAATCAATTATATTATATATATTTTGTGTAGATAAAATGCAAAAACTAAATTCCCATCCCTTTCACATATTCCTTTACGCGCGTCCTTTCGTCTTGTGTTCAAATTATCAACGGTCATAGTTCAAAATAGATAACTGCAAAATGCAATTACAATGAACGATTGCAGCTGGCTGATGTGCTTAAATTGAATTATAATAATTAATTAATGAATGCAGCTAAGAAAATTTTGATTTACATATTGCAAAGTCTTTTTTAGTTACGCGCTGTTTAAGTTATATATTTTGCATTTACCGTTAGGACTCAGTCAGTTTGACTTACTCTCTCTATGTGTGTGTGCGTGTATGTGTATTTGAGTGTGTGTATTTTATGAGTGTGTTTGTTATGTTGTGTGCAACATTCAACATGTTGCAGTCAAACAGCCAAAACAAAAGGCAGCCATAAAACACATTAAAAACAACAACAGCAATAATAATAATAGCAACAAGAACAACAACAACAGCAGCAACAACAACACTGTACAACGATCTCATAGTCTTCAATTTTTGTGTTGTTGTTGTTGTTCTTTCTATGCTTAGCGCTCGCTAGTGCGCTCTCTTTGTCACTTGCTCTCGCTCAATGCTCTTCTACTGTCTCTCTCTTCCTCTATGTTATGCTCACGCTCAACGAGTTCATGTTTATATGTGTGTGTATGTATGTGTGTTTTTGTCGTGTTTTGTTTTGATTTTTACATACACACACAGACATATACATACATACATACATATTAGCAGAGCAGCGGCCGCAATTTTGAACTGATTTCCGTGCTGCTCTTGCTTATGTTTTTTTCTTCTTGTTGTTGTTGTTGTTGTTGTAACTGCTTGTTATTATTATGTATTATTATTATTATTGCTGGTGTTTGCAATCTAATAAATTTTATTATACACATAGTTGTTTTTGAAAGCGTTAAACAAACGCAAACTAAATGGAAAAAAATCAAATTGGATTATCGCAAAGTGCAGCGAAAATAATAAACTCTTCCAGCAGCGTCGTCGTCGTCTTCCAATCGTCGTGCTAAATGTTGGGTAAGTGACAATATAAAATATAAAATACAAAAAAAAAAAAAAAATTCTTCTGCTACATCTACAATTTTTTTTTTTTTCATTCTTCTGTTTCTTCATATGCGCGCTGTTTCGTATTTCTTCTCTTTTTTGTTGTTCTTCTTTGTTCAATATCTGCAGCTCCTGAAGACTTTTTAAGGTGATTGCCTGTGTATGTATGAGTATGTGTGTGTGTGTGTGTGTGTGTGTGGGTGGACGAAAGACCTTGGCAGACATTAACAGCTACTTCAAAATTTAACTTATTGTTGTTGCTACGATTTTGAACTTTTGCCAAAGCTTGAATAAATAAATAAAAAAAAATAAAAAAAAGCTTCAGTTAACCTAAAAATAGATCAAGTCGCGGACCAGTTTAGGTGGGCAGCTCTAACTTCAATAACAACAACTACGACATAAAGAACAATAACAACAACAACAATAAATTACTCAAAATAGCACGAGAGCTGCTTGAAAAGTTTATTTTTTATATTTATATTTAATTTGAATTTATACAAATATAATTACATTTTAAACTTTATTAGCGAACCTCGTTATAAAACAAAATCAAAGTTGAGCAGCTTGCAAAATTGCAAATCTTAGTTTTGCTATTCTTCTTGTTGTTGTTGTTGTTGTTGCTCTCTAAAAAAAAAAAAACAATCGCCTGGATTTTCTTTCAAGTCAAAATCTTGCAATGCACACGACGAATGATGGATGTGCTGCTGCTGCTGCTGTTGCTGCTTTTGCCTCTGCTCAAAGTTAACGCTGCCATCGCAGTCAACGCAGCGCAGCGCAGCATTTGCTGTGCTGTGTTTGCTTCGCTCAGTCGAAAAGTTGTCGGTTGAGTTTTTACTGCTTCGGTTTAGGTTTAACATTTTATTTGCCTTGTTTTTGTTTGCCGTTTGGCTGTTTGACTCTTTTACTCGCTCTCTCTTTCTCTCTCTTTCGCGCTCTCATTCGCTCAAATGTCTTAACAGCGCTGTGTAGTATAACTTCTGCTATTGCTGTGCATTGTCCTTGCCTGATCCTTTTCTTTTGCAAAGCATGAGAGTGTAAGAGCAAGAGAGAGAGATATATATATATATATAGAGACAGAGTAAGAAATAGTGAAGGGGAAGTAAGGGAAAGTGTTCTTTGCACAAAACTCAGTTAATGTTTTGCGATTAATCGTAAATCAATCAATCGCAATCGCATTCGTTACCCTTACACTTATACTTATACTTATACTTACCCTTGCAACATCCCCCTGCTCCTTGCTTAAACAATTCTTTGAAGTTATTTGATTGATTAACATTGATATTCATTCTTTATACATGTACAAATACAGTGAAGCTACTGTATATGCAACAATTAAATATTTGAAATTTAATTATTTTACAATTAATTAAATTTGGAATGAGAAAAAAATAAATATAAATTGAAAAATGAAAGATGAATTAACAATTTTGCTTTTAGTATTGCAATATTTTAACAGAGAAAAAAAATTTAATTAAATTAAAAAATAAATTTATGATAAATAAAATAATAATAATAAATAAAATAAAATACTAATAATAATAAATATAATAATAATAAATTAATTAAAATAAATATAATTAAATTAAAATAATAATAATAAATAAAATAAAATAATAATAATAATAAATAAAATAATAATAGTAATAAATAAAACAAAATATTAATAAATGAATTTATAATAAATAAAATAAAATAATAAGTAAATTAAAATAATAATAAATAAAATAAAAATAATAATAAATTAAATAAAATATTAATAAATAAATTTATAATAAATAAAATTAAATAATAATAATAAAAATAAATAAAATAAAATAATAAATAAAATATTATAATAATAATAATAAAATAAAACAATAATAATAATAAATAAAATATAATAATAATAATAAATAACTTTATAATAAATAAAATAAATTAATAAATAAATTAAAATAATAATAAATAAAATAAAATAATAATAATAAATAAAATTAATAATTATTAAAATAAAATCCTTAAATAATAGTATTAACAATTTATTTATAAAATTTAATAATAATAATATTTTTTTTTCTAATAAATTGAAATTTTTCCATTGTTATTCCAGAACATTTTCTTTTCATGCTTCACTTGATAAGCTTAAGAAATTTCGTTATAGCTGCATTAAAAAAAATAAAAAAATAATTATACATTATTTAGCAACGCTTAGCGATAGCAACAAGATTTCTTACAATTTTCATTATTAACTTAATAATATTTATTTCATTTAAAATTGTTATTTTAGTTTTTTTCGATAATAATAATTTTTCTGCAAGTTATTTTTTGTTTTTTTTTTTCTCTGTTTTCATTGCAATCAAATTTAATTGTATTTATAAAGATTAAAGATTTAAGCTTAATTTGTAGCTAAATTATTGTATCTTTATCTCTTTTTGCTGACAGATTAACTCACACGAGCTTACACACACACTCTCTCTCGCTCTCTCTCTCTCGCTCTCTCTTACATACTCTTTATTGCTATCTTTCTTACACCAATTGCTTGCTTTATGTTATTTTGTGCTCGTGTCTTGTTTTACCGGAAGTTAGTTTGCTCAACAAAAAAAAAATTTGTATATATGCGTGTGTGTATCTCTCTGTGTGTGTGTGTGTGTTAGTTATGTCGAGCAAGTGAATGACCCAATTAAGCCTGGCCAAAAGATAGTTGGTTGCTTAGGTTTAGGCTTTAGGTTGAAGATATCTAAGCCCAAATCATGTAGGTGGCCAAAAAAAAACAAAACGCGCTAAGCTAACAAAAAAAAAAAAAAACACAAAATAGTTGAAACGTCGCGTTTTTTTTTTTTTTTGCTTCAAACTGGTTTCATGTTGCAGTTGCAAGAATAACAACAGCAACGGCAACATGTTGCAGAAGATGTCTTGTAGTAGAAGATACCTGACCAACTCTTTTTATTTTTTTTTCTTATTTTTTTTGTCTGTTTTCTTAGCCATTTTTTTTTTTATTTTTTTTTTGTATTAAATATTTCGCACCATGTTCTGCATTATTTCGATTGCTTGATCCCTGCAACATTATCTGCCCCTCAGCTTCCCCTTTCACACAGTCTCTTGCTCTCGCTCGCTCTCTCTCTCTCTTTCCTTCTCTTAGTGTGTGTTTGGCTCAACTGTGGCATATTTTGTCGTTGACTCAGTTGAGGTCAATGCTGCTGCTGCTCGCTGTACGCTCTGCTCGCTGCCCCAAGCAAACAGGTTTCGCAAAAAGCTTTGCGCTGCTGCGTGCTGCCTGCGTTGTATACGCCTTCGCCTCTGTCGCTGTCGCTGTTGCTGTCTTTCGGCCTCTGCCCTCGCTTCTGTCGTCTGACTGGGACAGTGAACCCTCGCACTGAACGAAACAAATAGCAAGCAGCGGCAGCCTCCCCTGCACAGACAGCGACATCCCTTAAAATTTGTTGTTGCTGCTGCTGCTGCTGTTGTTATTGTTGTTGTTATCATCTGTCTCCTGCTTTTGGGATCTTGTCTCCATTTTTTGTTTTGTTGTTTGTTGTTTTGTCGGTTCCGGCTATCCCGAAAATGTATGCCCCATTCCAGGTGTTTAGCCTACGCTGCATAACAGGCGCTCAGCTGTTGCAAATACAACGATGAAGCTAGCTGCATGTTGCAAGCATCAAAAACTGGAGACAACAACGCAACGTTCACTATTTATTTTACCCCGCACCGGTTTGTGGCTTTCTTCTCTTGCTGCTGTTTGCTGATTTTGCTGTTGCCGTTGCTGTTGCTGTTGCTGCCACAACATTGTCAATTTTCCCCACTTTTGCATTGTTGTTGCTTTTGTTATTGCAACTGTCTGTGTATATATGTGTGTGTGTGTGTGTTTGTGTATCTGTGTTAACTTTTGCTTGCGTTTACTTTCTAGTCGCCTGTTTCATTGCTGCGTCTGCGATACAGCGGCAACTGTTGCAGCTGCACTTGCCACAAATATCTCTGCACAACATTTTGTATAAAAACCAATAGAAATTTCAGGGGAAAATTTCGTTAGTTTCGTTAGTTCGCTTCTTTTTTTTTTATTGTTGCATGGGGCGTTGTAAGTTTTTGATAGTTGTGCGAACTTTGAACTTGCAACATAATTAATTTCAATTTAATAATAACGAAATACTAAACAAAAAAGAAAAGAAATATTGAAAAAAAAATGAATAAATTTAAATTAAAATTTGAAAATAATAGCAGAAATTTAATATTTAATATTTTTTAAAGAAATTTAGAAAATTTATAAATTAAAAATACTTTTAATCAAATTTAATAAAATATTATAGAATTTAGAATTATTTAGAATAATTTAAAAAATATTTAAAATTATTTATATTGACAATTTTAAAGTGAAAAAGTTAACATAAAAAAAAAACTTAATATTAAAACTGACGAAATAAATGCAAAAGAAATTTTTTTTACTTATTTATCATGCTTTGATATAGCTATAAAATATTTTTTATATATATATTTTCTCTAGTTGATTATCTGCAAAAAGCGAAATATTCAATAAATATTGTCAGCTATATATTGTCACGATTTTTTTTCCTGTTGTTGTTGTAGTCAGTTTTCTGCATGCTTTGTGTATATGCTTGGCAGCTGTGAAATCTCTGATGAAAAATATATAGATATGCCTAGAAATTGACTCAACTCGTCATATGCTGATTACAAATGCGAATATGTGAATATATATATATATATATATATATATATTTGTAGGTACTGTCATACTATATTCTAGCATTTATTACACATAGTACTACAGAGCGTGATGTAATTTTTATACACTTTGAAAATTGATTATTAATAATATTGTTTTTTTTATTACTTATTGATATTATTAAAGATTCGTAGAACATTTGTAATTTGATTTAAAATAAAAATGTTTATAAATTTGTTATTTTTATATACTTGGAAAATTTATTATTAATATTTATTTAATATATATTTTTTTTTATATTAAAAGTTCTCAGAATATAAGAAATCTGATCTAAATACAAAAATGTTTATAAATTTCTTATTTTTATATACTTTTGAAAATTTTTTATTAATAATATTTATTTAATATTTTTTTTTTGTGATTAAAGATTTCTAGAAAATTCGTAAACTGATCTAAAAAAAAAACAAAAAATATTTATAAATTTGTAATTTTTATACACTTTTGAAAATTTATTATTAATAATATTTATTTAATATTTTTTTTTTTTTTTTTGATATTATTAAATATTCGTAGAAAATTCGTAAACTGATCTAAAAACAAATATTTATAATTTCTCAACTTTATATAGAAAATTATAAATATTTATAGCTTATATTTACATTGTAATTTTATACACATCAAAAAAATAAATAAAATATATATAATTTTTTGCAATATTTAAAATTTATATAAAAAAAAAACTTCTTCAGCAATCGAAATATAAAACTTTATTTTATGTTTATAAAAATTTGTTTAAAAAGTTGAAAGTTTATATATTTTATAGACAAAAATTGTAAATAATTACAGGGTATGATTAATTATATACAATAATATAATATATATATATATATAAATATATATATAATAATACAATATATATATATAATAATACGATAATACATATTAACATATATCGCATATCAATGGCGACAAAAAAAAATGTTTCATGCTATGTACTTAAATATTTATTATTTTTTTTTATAAATTTTTTTATATACACACGTAGTACATTAAATGTACATAAACAAATACAGATACACATACACATACACAGATACATATACTTATACATATGCATAAATACATTTGTAAAACAAGAATAAAAAACCAGGCAAGGCAGCGAGGCGAAGTAGTAGAAGAAGAGAAGAAGAGAAAAAAAAAGTATAAAAAGGAAAAATATAAACAAATAATTAACTGACATATCCGTATGCTTATCGCGCAACAAAACCACAGCAGCAGCAGCTACAGCAGCAGCACCAAGTAACACATACATATGCAATAGCGTAATATACAGCTACATATACATATACACACACACATACAGTGAGACATACATACAGTGAGCAGAGCGCCCGAGAATCTGAATTTTGTATCTGACAAAATGCCATAATGAACGTGCTGAGTGGCGTCGTCGCTGTTGTCGTCGTCGTCGTCGCTGTCGTTGTTGTCGAGGCCCGAGATATACTCGCACTTGGCTGGCCAGCAACAACAGCAACAACAACAACAACAACAAAAGTATCTACAACATCAAACGTGCGTTGCGCCGACGCTAGCGTCAGAGCAGCAGCAAAAGCAGCAACAGCAGCATTTGCTCTGTACAATTTTTTTTTTCTTTTTTTCGGTTAATATAAATCAGTTGGGCGCACACATACACATAGACATACACACATACATATAGATACATATATGTGATGTGAGCTATAGAGAGTTAGACATACATACACAGAGCATAAAGAAACTTGCTTGCTATATGTGTGTGTGTGTTTCTCTCTGTGTGTGTGTGTGTGTGTATTATATCTTAGAAGATTTGAGAAACGATTTAGAAACACACACATCGAGAGAGAAAGAGAGAGAGACTCTGTGGTTGGCAGTGGCACGCGTATCTGTCAGATACATTTGTAGCTGATGAGCTGACTATACAGTCGACATATCTTTATATATATTGTATGCTGATGCTTAGACATCTGTGCACAGTTTCTTTATACATATATATATAAATATTACTTTTTTTTTTGCATGGCCCGTTAACTGTGCAATGGTCCAAGGTCTTGCCCAAAAGGTGCGCCCAAATGAGCCATACGAGCGGCGTTGCGCCACAATTTTTTTTTTTTTTATAATATTTTATGCATTTTGCAAAAGAATATGCTAATTATTATAATTATAATAATAATAATTATTATTATTATTTTTATTATTTTATGAATAAAATAAACTTCAACTCGAATTATTTATAATTTATACAAGATTTTTATTTATAAGATCAGACGAAAAAAAAAAACTTGATTTTTTTTTTTGCCAGCCAGCCAGCCAGCAAGCAATAAAAAACAGTGTTTTTAATAATTATTTATAAATGCAATTAAAATTCTTAAATTAAAATACAATTATCATAAAAAAAATAAAAATATTTCAAATAAAATGAAATACAATAAATTTATAAATAAAATATATAAAATAATTTACGAAAGCAACAAAAAAAAGAAAATAAAAATAAATAAAAAAAAAATAGAATGAATGTGAATTTAGTTTGCATTTGTTTTTTTATGTTATATTTTTCACATTTCATAATACAAAAATTTAATATGTGAATATGTAAAGAAGAAGCGTAAGAGAAAAAGTAAAAGGAATAATAAATTAAACAAAAAAAAAAACTAAAATTTATTTCAACATTCTCTTTTCTTTATTATGATTTATTTATATTTTTTGTTTTTATTTTTTTTTATGTGATTTATTTTATATATTTAATTTAGCAACTTTCAAAAATCAAAATTTTAATTTTTTCATGTAATCAAAAAGAATAAAAAATAAAATAAAATAAGTAAATATAAAAAAGAATAAAAATAAAATAAAATAAAATAAATAAATATAAAAAAGAATAAAAATAAAAATAAAATAAAATAAGTAAATATATTTTATATATTAAAATTCATTGGCTTACAACAATTACTTTTACTATTGTTATCATTGGCTATGACAGCTAAAGATAGAGATAGATATATACAAACGATATTTACTTACATATATAGCTGAAAACTAGTCTGAATTGTTTGTCAAGCGTTGATTGCATTTTTAATGAAGCCCAAAACAGTAACAGCAACAACCACAGTAACAACAGTAACAGCAGTAACAGCAACTACAACTACAACAAAAAGCTGATATGTTAAGCTTATATTTCCCTGTAGCGTGGGAACTTTAGTGTAAATAAATGAATACATACATATACATATGTATATGTATATGTACAGACATACACACACAGACATACGCATAGAGATACACTAACAATATTAGAAGGTATTTCGAGATGCTAATGATATTTGTTTAGATAGTTAATGGAAAATTATACATACATATGTACATACATATTTACTGCTAGCATAACAAATTCTTTGTGCTTCAAATTTTTCAAGTAAAAAAATATATATATAAAAAAATAAATAAATAAAATTTCAATGCATGATAAAAATTATTGATAGAATTTTATAAAATAAATTTATATATTAATATAAAATATTTATATAAATTTTGACAAATAAATGTTGCTGCAAATAAAAAAATATTGATACGAATTTTATAAAATAAATTTATACATAAATATAAAATATTTATAAAAATTTTGATAAATAAATTTTGCTGCAAATAAAAAATAATTAAAATATAAAAAAACATATATAATAAATAAAATCTTATGCAATAAATAGCTAAAAAAAAAATTCCAATTTTTTTTTTTTGCTAAAAATGTGAACAAATAAAAATAGAAAGAAAAAAAAAATGTAATAAAATAAAAAAATAAAAAGAAAATTGCATAACTTACACTTACACTTAATTTAAAGGAATTTCAAATTGTATTTTTTTTATCTCTTTATATTCTATAAATAAAAAAAATGTTAAAAATAATTTTAAATTGTATAATTAACCTCGATTACTTATCCCAGCAGCAAGAGAAAACAAAAAATGAAAAAATACATAAATTAAGTAAACTAATCTGACAAATTACCGCAAACGTAACGCAAATGAAAGTGTATCTAAATGTTTCTTTATCTTTTTTTGTTTTTTAGTGTGTTCATTTCTTTCTAATCCAATTCTTTCCGCCTTGTTTTATTTGAAAATAAAATGTGCGTACAATGTCTGTTTTTTTTTTTTTTTTTTATATAGAAATTATTTAAATTTGGTTAAATAAGAAAAACAAACAAGCCAAAAACAAAAATGACAAAAATAAAAATAAAATCGAAAGAGAATACAAAAAAAATCGAAAAGTTCTATAGCCGAAACGAATTTCCTGCACATTTTATTGATTTGAAATTGGCTTCGACAAAAATTCAAACAAGAAACTGGTTTAAGGCAACAACAACAGCAACAACAGCAGCTACAGCAACAGCAGCAGCAGCAGAAACAACTGCAACAACAACAATACTGATTCTTGGCAACAATTGTAGCCAAAGTTCAGATACATTTCTACCATAGGGTGCTCTGGCTGCTCGCTCTTTCTCTTGTAGGGGTTGACTCTATCGGTTGTTTGCAGGGGAGTGGGGAGAGGAAGTTTGTGGGCAGAGAGCATCTATACGCTTAAGATTTTTGTTATATTCATTCATTAATTTTATGGCATGCCAAAAAATACTTGAATTTCAAATTTGAAGCAACTCGTCGACGTCGACGCTGACGCTGAATTTTTTTTTGCTTTTGCAGATGCATAGTAATTATCTTTGATTTGATTTTACAGTGAGGAACTTTCCGTATATACTAAATATATATATATTTTTTTTACATATCTTTATCTCATTCTCTCTCTCTCTCTCTCATTCACTCACTGTATGTTTCCCGACCTGCGCCAGTTAGACTTTCACTTTTCTGCTTTGTTTCAAGCAAACATTATTGTTTTTTTTTTCAGTCTTTCTTTTTCTTTGAAATTACGTAAAGATGAATGGACGCCCATTGTCTCTTGAGGGCAACAGGCGGTGGGGGGGCAGGGTATGTGATAGGCACTTTGGAATTTAGATCGGGGGAGTTGAAGAGTTCGTTGTTCGTTGTTACTGCAACTGTTGCTGAGGCAAACAAAATTTGTAAAAGTCTCTCAATGTTTCTCGATATTTCGCTATCTCTTTCTCGTTCTTTCTCTCTCTCTGTCTCTATCTCTTAATGAATATGCAGCGTGAGCAAAATGGAAAAAAACCTGTGGTTACTTATGCAAATAGTTCCGTTTTTTGGATAGAATGTTTAGAACCCTTTGAGCTAAAACTCTATCGACAGCGGAAATTCCAGAACTACAGGTATAATTCGCTTTAATGAAGGCTTTGTTAATCGTTTTAAGTGGAATTCTTAACAGTTTTACTTTAGCTTTTCTTTGCGCAAGAGATTGTATATATAATCGATAGTAATATATAATCGATAACAGCAATTTATCGATTACTGTGGCTTTAATGTCTGCTTAAAGTCTAATATAAGTTTACAGTGACACAACTTCTTATAATTATCGATAACTATAACATCGATAAATTATCGATATGTTATCGATAACAATTACATATTCCTACAGTCTATTTAAACATATCTAGAACATAAAACTCTCAATCAATAAAATTTATCACACCTCAATCTATCGCTACGATTTATGCATTTTTTGTTTTGGACAAACTCGATAAATCTGTCGGAAAAAAAATATGCAAATTTCTTGGAATTTATGCGTCTAACACTATATATGGAAAACTAACAATAAATGCTGTACAGTAGCTGTCGTCTATGCAATAATTAAATATGTTCGATAACAATTCGATAACTGTCAAATGTCAGATAAATTAATTGCATACACACACCTCTCAAAAACCAAAGAGAGAGAAAAATGAAGCAAGAAAAACACAAAAATAAATAAATAAGGAACAATTTTCGTAGCTCTACCTCAAAGGCTGTCGAAATCAATCAAGGCCACACACATAACAAACAAAGAGTGTGTGAGAGAGAGAGAGAGAGAGAACAAACGAAGATATTTCATTGGAAAATGATTGTAGGGAAATAACAACTACTACAAATGCAACAACAACAACAATAATAAAAGGCGACAGCAAATCAAATATGTGGAAAAAGAGACCGTAACGAAAATTGAAGTCAATTTATAAAAGTCGCCCCGAAAAAAAAACCGGGACAACCAACAGCAAAATATGCTGTGCGTGTGTATGCCTGTGTAGTGTGTGTGTGTGTGTGTGTGTATGTTTTTGTCGGTGCTTTTTTACTCCTTTTTTCAACGTTGTCAACGTTAATTAATCAATCATTGTACGCACGTTTGTGATACATTAATCATTTTATCCATAGAGTTTTCAGAGAGTTACTACAACAACAACAGCAAAATATAAACGCTGAAAACTTTAAACAAAATTTCAATACAAGTGACAAAGTGAGCAAGAGAGAGACAAAGAGAGAGAGAGAGAGGCAGTGAGAAATATAGGCAGTGAGTGAATTGAAGTATCATCTCATCATTCAATCATTACTTAATTCCCATGATGGCAACCCTATACAATTTTCATGTAACTTTGTCGTCTTTCATCCTTTGGATTTTTTCTTTCTTTCTCTCTTTTTTTTTGCTGATATCCTTTTCATTGCCTACACAACTCTTTCAACTCTTTTTACATCTATTTATACATCTACTCTACTCCAACTTCTACTTGTTGTTTTGCCATTATGATGCGGCACTTTACATAGTTCATTGTTGTTGTTGTTGTGCTTTTCTCTCTCTCTCTCACACTCACAGTCATTGAGCATTTGTAAATCAAATTGCATGGAAAACAAAGTGACCAAAGAAAGGTTTTTGCTCAAGTGGCTGGTTGCTTGCTTATTTCGGGTCACTGTTAGAAAGAAGGCGGCAGCAGAGGAGGCGTGGCAATTGGTAGCCTTGGTTGACCCAAGCACGAAGAACATACAAATGTTATTTTTGGTTTTTTTTTTTTGCTTTTCTTTGCAAAAAAGATAGCGCAGAATTTTTAGAGTCGCAACAGAGATTCGTGAAAGATAGAGATGAAGCTAGAAAGAGATAGTAATTGACTGTGTAAGTGAGAGAGGTATAGAGTGCGACAGAGAGAGAGAGAGAGAGACATGAAGTCAATGCGACTTGTTTGGTGGAGCCACTCAACACGTTTCTGACTAGTGTTGTATTTCTCTCTCTCTCTGTGTGTGTGTGTGTGTGTATGTGTTGGTGTATGCTTAAGCATGCGACCGCACTTGTGCCACGTACAACGAGAAAATATACAAAACAAAAACAAGTAAGAACGGTTAAAAGTTCAACATAATTGACAAGACTAACTAAATTCCCTGTATTAACTAGCAGAAATAAATATATAAAAAATATAATAAAATAAATAAATAAAAAATAAAATAAAATAAATAAATAAAAAATAAAATAAAATAAATAAATAAAAAATATAATAAAATAAATAAATATCTATAATAAAAATAATTAAAGATAAAATTTAATTTAACAAAATAAAATAAAAATTAATTTAAAAAAAATTTGAAAATATTTTCATAAATAATAAAGTTTAATAATTTAATATATAATTTATAAATAAAAAATTGAAGAAAAAAAATCTAAAAAAAAAAAATTAAAAGAACACTTTGAAAATATTAAATAATTGTTTATAAATATTTTTTAAAATTTTAATCAAAAAATAATATAAAATAATAAATAATAAAAAATAATATAATAATAAGTAAAAAATATAACAATAAATAAAAAATATAATATTAAATAATAATAAATGATAATAAATAATATAATAATACCATATTAAATATTATAATAATAAAAAATAATACAAATACATATATACATATATTTATATACAAAATATAGCTTGTAAAAATCTTAAAAAATTTTCTCTATAAATATTTCAAAATAAAATCTCTGAAATAATAAAAAAATCTTTATATATTTGTATAAATATAATTTTTTATAATTATCTTATTTTACCGTTACAACAAGCATAAGCCACTGCAACAATATGCCCCATTAGCTAGCCAAAGGGTGCTGGGAATATGCAGTATATGTATATCTGTATGTTTGTATATATGTATGTATAAAAAAAAAAGTTCATTTTGAACGCTTTTCTTTTATGCTGCTACGAGTTACAGATACACAAATTTTTCATGCTCGCCGCTGCCACTTGAACATATTTTCGTGTTTTCTTCATGTTGCTCTTGTTGTTGTTGTTGTTGTTATTATTATTATTATCGTTGTTGATGTTGTTGTTGTTGTTGTTGCTGCTTGGATTGCAGCACTTGAATTTGGTTTGGCGCGCATCAAAAAATAAAAAAAAATAAAAAAAATACAACAAAAGTTTCCCTCATATAGCTCAACTCTACGTCAACAACTGATTCTTCATCTACTGTTGCTGTTGCTGCTACTACTACAACTCTTACTCTAGGCTATGATTCAGATTCAGATTCTGTTTGCACTCAACATTTGCTTTTAATTGGGCATTTTTATGTGAATTTATTAAATGCAAAAGGCAAATTGACTGAAGGATGCGCGCTTACTCTCAGAATATGCTGCTGCCTGCCTGCCTGCCTTCTGCTACTATGCCTACTCTATGTTCTCTCTCTCTCTCTCTCTCTTTTTCTCTAGCATTGTCGTGCTGTCTCTACTTGAAGCTTTATACATTCTTTATAATACTGCAGCTCAATTTTGACTTGATTTTTACTCTTCAAGTTCTGCTGGCAAAGGCAATCAAAAATTTTTTTTGGTATTTTTTTTTATTCTGTTGCCAAAGTTGAAGCTTTAATATGAAATGATTATTGAATTAAGTAAATAAAAAAATATTAGGGAGATAAGCATTATTTACTCACAGTATATATATATACTACAAATTTTTTTAAATTTTTATACAATATATAGATAATCTTTTTTTTTTTTGGGATATTTTCAAAATTTGCACAACAATTTTTTTAATTTTTTTTTTAATTTTACTATCTATATAATATTTATACATCTGTGTTTGTGTGTGTGAGTCTTTGGAGCGTGCTTGATTGAAAGAAATCCCCATTGGTCAGGTCATAGTTTATATAAACTTTCATAATTGGTTTACTGATTAGATCTGAGATTCGTAGCGCATTTAATTAGCTAAAATCAACAATAAAAAAAAAAAAACTTAATTGTTATTAAAATTGTTTTGTTGTAAGTTCGTAATGTTAAGAAATTTTGCAGAATAAATAAATAAATCAACTTTATTCTAGAATTCGTCATAGTGTGGGGGAAGTATAGTTATAGGCAATATGGGATAATAAATAAATCATAATAAATTTGTAATAGCAGAAAATTTATATAGTAGTAGCAGTAGAAGGCGTGTCAGTGTGCATAGATATTCATATGCTAAATAAATATAATATAATAAATATATAATATAATAAATATATAATATAATATTAATATTCATATTCATATTATATAATATAATATTAATATTCATATTCATATACATCAGCAAGCTGATAAATATCCCAAAGATTTTAAGAGCTAGTGTCTGCAAATTTTCTGCAAAAGTGTTTGCATGAATTCCTGCAGGCAGATCAATTTTTATATTCAACACGTAGAATTTTCTATATATAATATTTTCTAGGAATTATAGTAATATATTTTTCTATAAAAAGAAAATATATAATATTATTTATTTAATAATATTTAATTTTAATAATATTTCATAATATTTATTTTTCTACAAATAAATAATTATAAAATTTACAATTACAACTTTAATTATTAAAAATTTATACTACAAAAATATATAATTATAAATATAAGAATTATTCTATATTATATATAATCATATATAGATTTAACATTCATATTTTTTTCTTCCTTCTTCCTTTCAATGTGAACATTTATCAGACAATTGCGACAATTTTTGCAAATTTAAATGACAAATATATAATTATAAATATAAGAATTAATCTATATTATATATAATCATATATATGTTAGATTTAACATTCCTTTTTTTTCTTTTGCTCTTCTTCCTTCTTTCCTATTCACTTGCAATATTTCTCTGACAATTTTAGCAAATTTATCGTATTATGTTAGTTATCTGTTTATAGTTTTCCTGTAATCAAAATTCAAAAGTTAAAGGTAACATTCACTGTTATTATATAGTAAGAACAGAATGACGACTGACGGAGTAAAATAAAGTGTATAACATAATACGAATAATGTTATAAGGTTGGTTCCAAACTTAACTTTTTCAGACATTTAACATTTCTATTACGTGCAGTTAGTACTTGAAATTTATGAAAGCCTAGTAATTTCAGCTGTAAAGTAAACGATATATACGACGCTATGCTGTGACTCTTTTATTGTTATAAATAACTGTAGAATGAAAAAATGTTGTGTTGTTAATGTTGATGTTGAAGTTGTTCCTGTTGCTGTTGCTGTTATATATATATTTTTTTTAGTTTATTACTTGTACTTCTTCTTGTGTTGCTTCGATGCTGCTGTTGATGGAACATGACAGAGGCATTTGCTAATGAGCATTACTTTATATCCCTTTATACCCCCCAGTACCTACTACTACTGCTACTGCTGCTGCTGACCGTGCATATATCCATGTTGAATACTTGTATTTACAAGAGCTTTAGCATAGGTTTAGCATAGCATAAACATGTTACGCTTACTTACTTAAAGAGAGACTGTGACAGTGACAGTGAGAGAGAGAGAGAGAGGCAGCAAGTAGAAGCAGAGGCGCAGCAGTAACAGCAGCACTTCCTTTTGACGTGAGAGCGAGCGTCAGTAAGAGAGTGTATGTGTGTGTGCATATAAGAGAGCGCGAGTGAGGGGGACAAAACAAAATAAATATCTGCATAGGGAAGCCGAAGACGGAGCCGGTCAGCCGGCTGTTACATATACAAATATACAAAATACATCAACACTGACACATACACACACACATACATACGTGTGCATATGATGATAGAGCTGAGAGAGGTGTATGATGAGAGAGAGAGAGAGAGCAACGCGCAGCAACAATGTTCCTTCCTGATGATGGCCGATGAGCAGCGGCAGCAACGTCGTCCATTTGCAGTCAACGTCGACGATGCGTCGTGGCCTGCATGTGTCACTGCACACGGGCAGAACATTGATATGTATGCATGTATGTGTGTGTGTGTGTGTTTGTGCCTTGGCAGTGCAACGACCTGTGACAAAAAGGCAAAAGCAGCGCAAAGCAACAGCCAACCGTTGACGTCGCCGCCAACGTTGCGTTTACTGAGACAACGTGTGTGACGCATCCGTAGGGATGTTGTGTGTTACGTGCCAACAACGCAACGTTTCTGAGCACTGTGAGAGAGCAGCAGCAGCAGCAGCGCAACGCAACGCAGCGCAGCAGCATTTGAGTGAATGTATTTGTGAGTGAGTGAGTGTAATGTAGTTTAGTGTTGTGTAGGAGAGACAAAGAGAGCATAACAGAAGGCAAGAGATAGCAGCTGTTAACAGACTCCCACGCTGCGCTCAGAATGCGTTTTCTGTGTATTATTATTATTGTTGCTGTTTGCTGTTGCTGTTCAACGCGTTTTTTTTTTGTGCGGCTTCTTCTTCTTGTTGTTGTGCATTATGTGGCTAGCTGACAAACAGATAAGAGAGAGAGAGAGACTAGTGGGGAGAAGAAAAATAATAAAAAAAAATAAAGAGGAAAGTTCGGTCGGTCATTTGGTCGTTTGCTCGCTTCATTTGCGGCCTGTGTCTTGGGCTGCGTTTAATTTTCTCTGCTGCTGTTGCTGCAACTACTAAAAATATTTTCCATGAAATTGCTTTGTTGTGTACACAAACAACTAACAGGTTGGCCCTGGGCATCTACTGAAGAACAAGTAGTAGTTGTAGAAGAAGTTGTAGCTGAAGCTGCAGCTGAAGCCGAAGCAGTAGAAGTAGCAAAACAACAAGATGTTGAAAAAGAAGCAGCAGCAGCAGCAACAGCAAGTAAAAGCAATAGCAATAGATCTCAATTTACTTGGAAAGTATCTATGCATGAGTATCTAGTTGTAATATGTATCTATCAGATACATTTGTAGCTGTTGATGAAGCTCCACTGCAGTGCATTAATTAGCTTTATTAACTGCGCTGCTGCTGCCGCTGTTGCTGCTGCTGCTGTTGCTGCTAAACATGCGTAAATTACTGGGTCAAATATTACCATGGGTGTATGTATGTATATGCAGCTGTGTGAGCGAGAGAAAGAGAGAGAGAGAGAGAGAGAGACAGTCTGTATCTATGTGTGCGCGCATTTCCGGCAAGCAGATAAACCAAAAAAAAAAAAAAAAAAAACAAAAGGCAGACAGGCAGACCGAGAGACAGACAGACTCAGCTTGTCATTCAATCGTCGTCTCGTTTAGTCGTTTGTACAAATAAACGCAACTTGTAGCATGGATTAATTAATGTTAATCAACTTTTGGATCCATAATATAACAACAACAACAACAGCAGCAGCAAAAACAACAATAACAGCAACAACAACATTCAAATTAAATGAAACTTCTTCCATTCATATGGCACGAGACCGAGACATATATTTGTTAGACAAAAATACTCAACACTCTTCTATCGCACACATGCACACACACACACATACATACACACACATATGTATATATATATATATAAAGTATAGATATAGATAACACTATTTATATACTTAATTAGAGCTGATTAGCACTATATTTATATATAATTATGATATTTATAATTGGCATCAGCTTTTTTTTTACGCGCTAACTACTTTCAGAAAGTTCAGAATTTTCCTATCTATATATCTCTCTCTTTCTCGCTCTCTCTCTCCCTCGCGTTGCTGTAACTTAAAGAATCTTTTTCTAATGTAGCAACTTTTTCATTGCAAGTAGCTCAAAAAATAAAAAAAAAAATAAACCTGATTTTCATTTAATAAATAAGAAAAGCTAGAAAAAAATAATATATATTATATATATAACATAGATATATATATATATATATGTATATATATTTAAATTAATTTTCTAAACTTGTTTCTTAAATTATATATCATAAAATTTTATAACTGAAATTTATTTTTTATTATTTTTTTTTTTTATAATATATTTAAAACAATTTTATATAATTTATCTAGCACGTTTTGCAGCCAATCGTCAATATTTTCTCTTACTTGACAAGCAACAATTTTTTTTAAGTATCAAGAATTCTTTTTTTTTATATATATATATATAAATAAAATTGCTAAAAAAAAAAAAAAATTAAACAACTTTTATTGCAAATTGTCTTGTTTAATTTTAGTTTTTTTTTTTAGCAACAAAAAAAATGCTTAATAAAATTTTAGATTCGCGTAAAGCACATGCTAAAAATTTACTTGCTAAATTTATTTGCTAAATAATTGCATAAAAATAAATAAATAAAAAAAAATACAAAACGATTATAAAATTTAAATAGAAATAATTCCTTATAGATAATTTTTTTTTATTGTGCAGATAATCTCTCTCAGCAGCGCTATAATAAACGTAAGCAAAGTTTTATGATAGAGAAGTTGAAATTGCAAATGCTGCGACTTCATACGGAACATGAACTTATATAGAAAGTTGTCGCAATGCTGTTTAAAATTTATGATAGTCAACGATTTTGATAGTAAAACTTAATGGAAATATTGCTTAAATATATGCAAATTATAGGAATATTTTTTTTTTAAATTTTTATAGTAATATTTTCATCCAGAAAACGAATGAAAAATTAAAAAAAAAAAATTGTATAGTAATATTTTCATCCAGAAAACGAATGAAAAATTTTAAAAAAATTTTATAGTAATATTTTCATTCAGAAAAATACCACAGTTTCTTATAGAGAAAACAGTTCTATATGTTGTAGCTCACATCTATGGTCAATAATTCTTTCTTTCTTTCAGTAATTTCCTAAAATTATAAAGAGTTCCTATTATAGAGAAGAGAAGTTCCTTATATTGAATTTTGCCTATAGAATTTTTGTCTCCAATATAAAATTTTCCTTGGAACACTTCTATAAGCAAAAAAAATTCTTTCAGCAATTTGCTAAAATAGAAATATAAATTCAACTATAGAGAATTTGCTATATGTTCCAGTTCCCATATACAAATTTGATGTCTCATATATTTAACTGACTTACAGTTATAATAATACTTGTCAAAAAAAAAAAAGAAGAAAGAAAGAAAAAAAAAGAGGAAAGAAAGAAGGAAATTTCCATATAGCTAACGAAATAAATCCGGTTTTAGGTATGTTGAAAGGACGAAAAACCTGTACAAAAGGTGCGATACAGTCAAACAGACACAGAGAAAGAGTGAGAAAGAGAGAGAAAGAGAGTGAGTGTGAGTGAGGGATAGGCAGTCCTTAGACAGGCAGTGTATAATTCTACAGATATGCGATGTGTATAAATGTTTGTGAATATGTAAATATGCTTGCTTTGACTGCCGCTTTGTGGTATACATGTGGCAGGTGTCTTTGTGTGTGTATGCGCCTATATATATATATGTGTGTGTGTGTGTGTGTATGAGAATTTTCCAGTGTATTTGAAGTTACTTGCTGTACATGTGTTTCCTCTATGTGTGTGTGTGTGCGATTCCTTTTGCCTGATTCTGTCATATGCTGTGAGCGAGCTGTATTTGCAATTTAGAGGATTTTGTATTGTAACACACACAGGACACACCCACACACACACAGCACACACATATATAGCCCACAGCCTGAATCCAAATCCATTTCCATTACAATTTCAATTCCGTTGCCAGTGTTGTCCATTGGCCTGTCGCCTATCCCCCCCCGTCGCCCGTCGCCTGTCAACCGTCACCCGTTTGCCCGTTTTACAAAGTGTCAGTTACTAAATTTCCAGTTCCTCCAGTTCCTCCAATTCCAATACCTTGTTTCCCTGTTTGTCCATTTCATTTAATTTCAACAGTTCCAGCAGCAACCCCGTAGAATCATTTTTTGTAATATAGTCCGAAAATTGCGAGTCATTTCGCAATGCTTTTTGCTAAATTAACACTGCAAAAAAAAAAAAAAAAAAAATACACAGCGCAAAAAAATAAAAAAATAAAAAAAAAAACTATAAAATAAAAAACCAAAAAAAAAAAAATAAAATAAAAAAACAACTAAAAATTCAAAGACAGGGTCTCCGGTCTACCCCGCCCTCGTACTCGTACTCATACTCGTACTATATGCCACGCCCCGTACCCCGCCCCCTTCCGCTCTTCTATATTATCTATTTTATGCCCTCCGCCTCGTTCACCTTACGTTCTTCATACGTTTAAATATTTATGAGCTACACGTGACGTCGACAGAGCCATGAAAACGAAGCACAACAACAGCAGCAACAACAACAACAACAACAATTTGTGTAGCATGGCAACAACACATAACAAGAAAACAACGCACCAAATGTCGCCGCAACTTGCGCTCAGCTTATGACACGCTTGTTCTTCTTGCTGTTGTTGTTGCTGTTGCTGTTAATTGTTTAAACCACAGACATTAAAATTAAAATGAAATATAAAGACAGACTAACTAGAATATAACTTAACTTTACTTTACTTTACTTAGCGCAAGCGCCAAGCACAAGCTCAATTTAACTTAAGTTTTAGATTGGCAAACCTCAAGTCACTTTTAAATTGTTTTTAACAATTTATTTAAAGCCTTTTGGTTTCACACACACATATATATATACTTTTACTTTGACTTCATTTATCATTAGCTTTATGTAATCTGTTCAAAATATACTATATATATATATATAATAATATACATATGGTAGCTAAACAAAGTCTTTAAATTAGTTTGCCTCAGCTAAGATTTAGTTTAATTTTTCAAGCACATTTTCTCAAGCAAACTTTATTAGAACCTTGCAGCGGGCATATTCATTTTGTACATGAGTTTGTAACGTCTTTTAGAAGACAATGCAGAGCTAACAAAGTTTATATATATATTCTTGATCAGCGTTGACAGGAGCATCCAAATTTGAATATCTGCGTGCCTGACCGTCCGCGCGTCTCTTTAAACCCAAACTAGTCTTTAATATTTAGAGCTATCTCAATGAAACTTGGTATACAAACTTCATATGCCCATAAGCTGTAAATAAGTCGGAACAGGTTGTATCGGACTACTATATCATATAGCTGCTATAGGAGCGATTGGGTGAAAATGGTAATTTTTTTTTAATATTTTTGGAGATATCCTGTTGAAACTTACAGTATTTGAGTTTAAGGACGACTTATATATCTCACAGAAATTTGGTCTAAATCGAACTACTATATCATATAGCTACCATAGAAAGGATCGGTCGAAAATGAAGTTTTTGTATAAAAAACTTTTTTGTTGGTTATTTTAACTGGCTGAAACTTACAGAATTTGAGTTTAGGAACTACTTACACGTCTCATATAAATTTGGTCTAAATCGGACTATTATATCATATAGCCGCCATAGGAAGGATCGGATGAAAATTGAGTTTTTGTATGCAAAGTTTTCTTCCACGACTGCAAAGCTCTGAAATCTTCATCCCGCCGTAGAGAACTTTGCTTTCTTGTTTTAATTTCAATTTTTTTTGCAATATAATAAAAAAATTTTCAAGTTCTCTATGCATTATAAATAATTCATATAAAAATGTATAAAAAAATAAATTTTATAGCCCAAAAATTTCAAGTTGCTTTTTTTTAAGTGCCTAACTTTATGTGAATTTCAATTTTTTTTTTTGTCAAGTTTATCAGCATTATATAAACAGATCATGTTATAATTATAGTTAACGCATTTATAATAATTAAAATTTTTTTTCTCTCATTCAAATTTTCAAATATTCAAAAACTTCAAACTTTCCGTACATTCATTGCATGTGCAGATGTTTCAAGTGTTTGTTTGTTTGTTTTTTCAAAGTTTTATATAAAAGCTTCCCACATACATATGTATATCCCTAATGTCCTTGAAAGAAAACCCCCTCCCCCCAACGTTCATTATTATGCAGTAGCAATTTTCATGGTCATTTGCTCGTTCAAGCCAAGCAAGGTTTCATTTTGTGACTTCTCTTTCTTTCTTTCCTTTTTTTTTTGCTTTTTTGTTTTTGTATTTCATATGACAATCGCGCATTGTCACATTGCAAGTTGCCACACCCCCTTTTGGTAGCCGCCTTCTGTTAGGCCATCCCTTTGCCACCTCACTGAATTTAACGAAGCGCAAACTGCAAAAAAGAAAATAAAAAAAATGTTTCGTGCTTCGATCTGTGTTGCAGCAACTTCATGGGCTTCCACATTCTTGAATTGCTGCTTCTTCAACTTCTTTATCTGTTTGACTTTGTGTCTTTTCTGTCATTCTTGTCTCTGTTTCTTCTGTTGCTGCTTCTTCTTATTTATTATATTGCTGCCACCCAATAGCCATTGGTTACAACATTTACCAGTTGCCACTGTCACATTCTGTGCGTCTTCATCTTCTCACATTTGCGGGTGCTCTGTGGCCCGGGTATAGGCGCAGCTGCGCGCCGTTTAACGCATGTTGTACAACATTTTAACGGCCAACCACTTCGATTGCAATGTTTTGTATCTACCCGTAAGGCGCGTAGATACAGATACAGATACATACTAGCACACATCATACACATACATACATAAATGCGCACGTAACGCTCGTGTAACTCGTGCACAGGGGTGACTTTTCCCCGAAATAAAAAAAATAAAGGGATAATCATAATAAGTGAAATGCTCGCTTGAGACTCTCAAACCATTTGCCTTATGCCTTTCGCCTTGTGCCTCATGCCTTGTGCCCCTCTTGTTGTTGAGCCTACGTTACGGTTCTACGTCCTGGACTTGTTTTAAGGACTTTGAGTTAACTTTAATTAATTTTCTATTTTTATGCATCGTTTTGCACTTATTCACTTTTTTTTTTGGATAGTTTTCTACCCTCTCGCTGCCTACCACCAATATTTCTTTCTCCTTTGGTTTCTGGTCTTTGAAGCAACTAAAGTTCATTATTTCGATTTAATTATTGGACTTCATTAAAGTTGTACTACAGTTATTTTGCATAATGTATATATGTAGTTGTATAAATAGTTTTGTATATATAAATTGTTTTCTTACTTTTATAGATAGCATTTCGACAGTGTTGTAAAATGTCGGTGTAAACACAAGTAATTTCCTAAAATTTAATTGAACTTTAATATATAAAAAGTGCTGTTAAATGTCGGAAATTTTTAATTTATGCATATATTACAGTGTTATAAAACGTTATGCAACACTGTTTATTCATAATCATAAATTCTTAAACATTTAATATAAAATTTCCCATGAGTATTTCGTATAATCGGCTTACTAGACTTTTCTATATATATTTTTATTTTTATTTATTTTTTTTTTTTTTTGCTGTTCAAGCATTTTTTTGTCATAAAACGTTATGCAACACTGTTTATTTATAATTATAAATTCTTAAACATTTAATATAAAATTTCCTATGAGTATTTCGTATAATCGGCTTACTAGACTTTTCTATATAATTTTTTTTTGCTGTTCAAGCATTTTCTCATGTAATATTGCTCTACTATAAATAGTTTTTTTTGCGCTATTATGCAACACTATGATTATTTTCAACTCGTTTGTCGCATTGCATAAAATTTGCTTTCAAATAAAAGCGAAAATTTTGTGATCTGTTTGCTGATTCGTATATTCGATCACATGCTGGAATACGCGTCGCAATGTATTTTAATCTTAAATGCTGATAACCCCAATGAGCTCTATATATATATATATATATATACTATATATACGGCTATGCTATATGTATATGTATATACTACGTAATATACAACATTGTATACACAATGATTTTATAACCAAGAAAAAAAAAACAATTTTAATAATGTTTTGCAAACATTTTTAGATCCAAGTAAAATACTAAAGTATTTATGATATTTATTGACTGATAAATGTAAAGATATAAAAGCTGATAAATCAGTGTAGTTTTTAATCTAAAATATAATTACTTAATTTGTTTATAGACATATTAAATTATTATTATAACAATAAAAAATAAAATCCCCAAAAAAGTTTTTAATCTAAAAAAAAATTATTTAATTTATTAATAGACATATTAAATTATTATGATAAAAATAAAAAAAAAATAAAAAAATTCCCCAAAAAAATTTTTAGAAAATTATAACTTCTAGTTTTTTTTAGTAAACAAAAAATCGCCATAAATTCTAGTTTGAATTCATGCAAAATGAGGCTCTACTGTACTGCTGCTACTACGCTGTGTGTGTTTTGGTATGAAGAAAATAAAGTTATATTTATGATTTATTTCACAAGAGTTGGTAAAAGTTTTTTTTTTTTTTTTAAAGCAAAGTTTTAATTAGTTTGAAGTGGAAAGTACTAAGAGAACATATAAATGTAAATATAGTAGTACTGTACATTCTCTGCTACAGGCAAAAGTTACTAAAAAGTCAACTTCTTGCTATAAATAATTAAATGTGCGGAAATAAAATTTTTATTTTTAATTTTTTTTTTTATAATAAAAAATACAAAAAAAATGCTAAAAATATTTGAAAAAAAATTTTTTGAATTAAAATGAAAAATTTTGTATAAATAAATTTATACATATAAATATAAAAATATAAAAAAATATAAAAATTAAATAATACAAAAATAATAAATAAACAATAAATAAATAATAAATAAATAATAAATAAATAATAAATAAATAATAAATAAATAATAAATAAATAATAAATAAATAATAAATAAATAATAAATAAATAATAAATAAATAATAAATAAATAATAAATAAATAATAAATAAATAATAAATAAATAATAAATAAATAATAAATAAATAATAAAATAAATAATAAAATAAATAATAAAATAAATAATAATAAAAAATATTTAATTAAAATAAATAAAAAATATTTAATTAAGAATTTAAACTTTATTTTTTTTTTATAATATTTTTATTAAAATAAAATACATACTGTGCATCTATGCATAGACTTTACTGTATTTCAGCTATGTATGATATGATAATCAAATATACAGAGCAAAAAAAAATAAAAATAAATAAAAAAAAAATATCATAGAAAGAGAAAAAAATGAAAAAAAAAACCGTTTGTAAAAAGTAAACAATAGAAAAAAATAAAAAAAAAATAATAGCAAAAGCAGCAAAAAGAAAAAAAAGGGAATAAAACACGTCGCAGCGCTGCCGCTTGCTGAGCGCCTGTGCAAAGAAGGGAGCACAGCAAACGGGAGACGGCGATGAAGTTGACGCTGCAGTCGCTGTCGAAGTCAAAGCTAACGCAGATGTTGACGTTGCCGTTGCCGTTGAAGTTGCTGCTAAAGCTGTAGTTGTAGTCTAAAGCTGTTTGGAGGCTGATGATGATGATGATGATGATGATGGAGACGATGATATTCACAGTAAAACGACGAGACACTGAAAATGTGTGTGTGTGTATGTTTTCCCCTTTCTTGCTTTCTTTCTCTCTTATTGTTGTTGCTGCTGTTGCTACTATTGGTTCCCCTTTTGCACAGTTGGTTCCCCAGGCACGTCATACACCCCTCCCCCTCTCTCCCTACCTTATCATTCGTCACCCGCCACTTGGTTTACCTCTCAGATGAAATGGTCCAAGAGTTTTGCGGGCATTTTTGCTACTCTTTTGTCTACTTTTTGCGCTAGTTTCGCTCTTCATCTTCTTCTTCTTCTTGTTGTTGTTTTTAATATTTGAACCGGTTTTTGCTTATTTGTTGTTGTTGTTATTGTTATTGCTGTTGTTTCTTGTTTGCTGGCGAATTTTCCAGGCTATTTCTCTGTATGTGTGTGTGTGTGTGTGTATGTTATGTTGTGTATCTCTTTTGTGTTATGTATCCCGAAGTTTTGTGGCACTTGTGAGTCGTTGCGTTTGCTGTGCGCCGCATCGCTGGTGGCACGAAACAACAACAGTGGCGCCCTCTGCAATGTTGCAGCAGCAAAAGAAGTTGTTGCACAAGCCAATAATCGCAACAGTCGAAATGTTGCTGTGCTGTTGCTGCTACTGCTGCTGCTGCATGTTGCAGCTGTTTTCTCGTTTCTTGCCTCTACTGCCACACATGTGAATGTGCCACACAACGTTGGCGACTCGACAACAGCAACAACGGCAACAAACAGTATCGGCAGCTTCCAGACTGACATCTGTTTCTGCAAGTTGTTGTTGCCCGCCACCTCACTTTTCTCTCTGTTGCATGAACCTGTTGTTGTTGTTGTTGTTGTTGCTGTTTGCTGCTGCTTCTGTTGCTGTTGCTGTTGCTACTGCTTCTGTTGTTGCTATGCAGCTGGCTGGACGAACAGTTGTGTGGAGCCACACGCATCATGTCGCTGACAATTTGCATTTTGGACTTGAAAACGCTTGTGGGGCTTTTCCTTTTTGCGGTTTTTTCTACGTTTTGCCAACATTGCGTGTGAACTAATTTTCGTGTAGCGCCGCTCTAGTCGATTCTCAATGTATTCTTAAAGACTTTGATTAATTAGGCGCTTTAAGTATCTTGTACTTCAATTTTAATAGACAAATTTTAACTGCTCAAAAAATATTTTAATATATTTTGTAGAAATTTTAATTAGGTTTTTTTTTTTTAAATTTTATTTATTTAAATATATATATATATATATATATATATATATATATATAAATTTTTTGTTAAATTTATGCTTAAATATTTTTTTGAAATTTTTATTTAATTTTTTTATTTTATATTTGTTAAAATATTTGTTAACATTTTTATTTCAAAAATTTTTTAATTTTTATTTTAAAAATTTTTTAATTTTTATTTCAAAAATTTTTTAATTTTTATCTCAAAAATTTTTTAATTTTTATTTCAAGAATTTTTTAATTTTTATTTAAATATTTTTTAATTGTTATTTAAATTTTTTCGAGTTATTGCTGCTTAAATATATATTATATATTTTTTTTTTTAATTTTTTTTTCTTATGCCATGAAGAAAATATTAAAATTTGTTTTTGATTTTTTTTAAAATATTTTTTTTAAGTTTTATTTAAATTTGTATTTAAATTTATTTTTTTATAATTTTTATTTAAATAGCTTAGCAACATTTATAAACATTTGAATTAGTATATTTATGCAATTTCCTTATCTTAATTACTAACTAAACTAGGATAATCATAGTTTATCATAAATATAGTAAAAATTTCGTTAAGTAGTAAACACTAAAAGATAAATTAGAGCAAAGAGCATAAACAATTGATATGAATACTACAAATCCAATATTAATACAAATTATTTTTGTCTGCTTTTGCTGGTGCTGCTGCTACTGTTGCTGCTGTCTGTTTCCTTTCAAAAGGAAGTTTTCTTCTTTATCCAATTACAAATCTTAAGTAGCTAATAACAGTCGAACATGCTATAAGGGAAAAAGCATTCAACTTTATCCATTGCCAAATTAACGTTCGTATTCATGCGCTGATGTTATCCAAAACTCTCTTGAGTATCATCCTCTAGCTACAGCTTCAACTTCCCAACGCCTCTCTCCCTACACACACACACACATATAAATGACATTTTCACCTAATCGTTTTGTTGTTGTTTCTTTTCTGTTTCTTTCATTTATTGCTAGTGTCACACTTATGGTCTTTCTGCAGCTCAATTCTAAAGACAATAATAAAAAAAACAAGAGAGAGAGAGAGAGAGAACAACAAAACGAGAACTGCCCCTAGCTAACAATTTAATTGTCCATTGCACAAAAACTGTCTGTTTGCTGATAAGAAGAAGCCAACACTTTGTGGCACCCAACCAAGTCCATGTTCATCCATTCATCCATCCATTCATTCATTCATTCATTCATTCATTCATCCATCCATCTATCTAGCTATCTATACATGCAGCCACCCAGTGAACCACCCACCATAACAGTGGATAAGTTCTGACACCAAATATGCGGCACAATGCAAAGAATATGGCTCTGCATAGCATATAGAGAGAACATTTTATGCGAGGGTTGTTTAATTACTAACAAGAGAATATACATATGTATATAAAAAAATAATAATAAAATTTATGCTTAAAAGTTATTGCAATGCATAAAAATAAAAGTCAATTTTCATATGTTAGATATTCAAGTTATTGCATATATGTAGTTATTTTATGTGCCACCCTCGCTGGAGGAGTACAGCAATAATAGCAACAGAGACAATTAAGCTAATTGCTGTGCCAGATATCAGCAACGGCAGCAGCAGCAGCAGCAGCATAGAGAGAGGCTGTATGTGGTGAGCCTATGCTACACCTTACACTCTCTCTTCACTTTATCTATCTATCTATTTGCCATTCTTCTTCTTCTCGCTCTCTCACTCGTTTACGCTCGCTCTTGCTATACCTCTCTTTGGCAATCAAACTCAACCCCAACCAACATAGCTATGCTATCCACTCTACCCACCACCCAGGGCACTTACTCAACACTCAACATGGCATCGCAACGTAACGCAACGCATCGCATCGCATCGTAGCGTAGCGCTCGCAATCATCATGCTGTGAGGAGCTTTACTCTCAAACTGTAACTCTCTCTCGTTCTCTTTACGCCTTTGGTTGGGGGTTGCATTTGTATGTGTGCTTGCACTGCTTACTTACACTGTGCTTGCTGCTCTGCTTATACGAATTGTGTGTGCTGTGCTGTGCTTTTTTTTTGAGGCTCTTTTTGAGCTCTGAGCTATTTCGAACTAGCTCTAAAAGCGGATCTTTCTCGCAATTTAGATTAGGCGCACAGACAACGTTGACACACTGCCACTTTATGTACTACATACAATTGGCGCTTTTCCACAAAAATTTCCACGCTTTTCCGTACTCTACTACGGCCTTTTTTTCTCTCTCTCTCTCTCTTCTTCCTTCTGCAATGCTCAACATATAGAGACGCATATATACAATAAACAGTTTTCTTTTACATGCATTTGCTTCTTGCCTGTTATATTCCGATAAAATTGACTTTTTGTCGGTCGTCGTTGTCGTTGGCTTCGTTGCCAAACAACGTCGTCGTCGCCTGTCTTGTCGGCTCTAACGTATAGGCCACAGCAATGTCGCTGCTGCTGCTACTGCCACACTGTCGTTGCGCCGGTGCCATCGTCATCGTCAACAGCAGCGCTACGGCACGGCACCATTTTGTTTGGCGTCGTTTTCTAATGGGCAAACAGCATTGCAGCACATGGATTCTCATCGTTATGCGCGCGTCTTTAGCTAGGAGAGAGACCCCACTATTTACGCCTCCTCTGCCTCCTTTTTCTGTCACCCACACACACACACCCCCTCCCCTTTCCCCACCACTCTTTACTCTCTTCTCATCTATCAAAAGCGTCGTCACATAACAACAACAACAATAGCAACAGTAACTAAAAACACATGGAGGAGCACAAAGCTAATGGCAAAACCTTGCTAGCGACTAAAAACGCGAGCGCGTTTTCCATCACATTTCGTTTGTAGCCTCAATTATAATTGTTATGCCATAAGGAAAATAATTGCTGGGGGCCAAAATATGATTTAAGAAAATTGTTTTTTTTTTCTTCAGTTTTTGTCGAATTTGATTATTACCAGGAAAAACATATTTCCTGAAAATATACATATAATTAATTGAATAACATGAAAGAATCTTTTTGATATTATTTTTCAAATATAATATTAATGCTATAAATCAAAATTATTCTTTGACTTTTGTTTTTAAATTTTCAATTGTGATTTTCAATTGTTGTTTCCACGAAAACACAATTCGTTAGTGTAGCGTTTCAAAAATTCTTGGGAAATTTTAGCAAAAAAAAAAAAAAAAATAAAATAAAAATGTATTATGTGGGAAATATTTTTATGCTACTCTTAATGTAAACAATACATTCAAGGCTTTTATTTTTTTTTGTTATTTTTATTGTTTTTATTTATTATTTCCATCAAATTTTGGAATAAATTTAATGTAAGTTTTCATTGCTCTTGCAGATGTTGTTTTACTTAAGTGAAGTTCTAATGTAAATGATAAATTTATTATTTATTAAATGTAATAAATATTGTACAAAACACACATATATTACAGTCATACATACACACACATATATACACATAGAAATGTTCATATTTACATTTCATGTACATTTACACTTCTTTACAAAGCGTAAAAGAACATGCTCGCAAACATAACAAAAATGTTTTAATACACAAAATGCTCTGCAAGGGCATAAAAACAATTCAAATTTGTCTTGTTGCTGTTGTTGTTGTTGTTGTTGTTGTAGCTGTCTCTGTTGCTCAGAGCATAAGGCAAAAACAAATGCAGACACATCGAATCACAGACATACACATAGAGGCACACGTTCAAAACACACACACACACACATTCACATGCACACACAACTGACAGAAGCAGCCGAGACAAGCAGACGAAGATAGGCAAAAAAAAAAAAAAAAAATTCAGTCGGCAGCGAACGAGAGGCGCGCTCTGCTCTCAAAATCAGACGTACGACACACACATGCATATATACAGCACTACTCACAGTCGCATACTCGCATGCAAACGTTGTGTTTGTTTCTCTTTTTCGTTCTGCAGAGAAATACATTTATCATGCTGCTTTTAATGCTGAGCGCCTGTTCGTTTTTGCGATAGACGCGCGACGTAAGTCGCCGTCGTTTTGCCTGAAAAAGTCGCCGTTGCACAGTGGACGCGACACGATGACGTTTAGGCGCTGTTTTTCAATTTCATCGATAAAATATAATTTGTCGATAATTTCATATTTAAATAAAATTAAAAAAACACTTAATGCTTGTTGCTTTTCTTTGCATTGTTTATTAAATCTTATTTATAAACAAGATATTGAACTTATTTTAAGTTCTGTTATATGAAGAAATTCCAACTGTCTTTTATTTGATACACTGTGCTTTGTCGTTGTCGTCGTCATCGTCGCTGGGTTTGAACGCGTTTTTGTCGTCGCCGGCGATTTTTTGATTTGCGCCGATTTTGCAATTTCTGCTATGCCGGCGGCGACTGTTATTTAACAGTGTACGGCGGCTGCGTCTCAGTTAACAGAATTCGACGCTCAATATGCTCTCTCCCTCTGCCTATCTCACGCTCTCTTTACATTATTTTTTTTTTTATTTTTGTCTGTCTGTTTCTGCTTGTCTGTCGCTCTATCTTGTTTCTCGTCTCGCTGACACTGCCACTGCGAGAGCTGTTCATACAGTTGCTCTGTGAAGTGAAGTAAATTAAAGAGATCGAAACATAATGCTTGTTGTTTTTCGTTTCTGCTTGGTTACTAAGCGATGAACTTTGCACACTGTGACAATAATTAAATAAATTGTAATGTAAAAGTCAAATTAAAATTAAATCAATTATAATAATAGTTTAATAACAATTTTAAGCATACATAGTTAATAAATAATTTAAAATTTTCAATAAGTTTTTAATATTTATTATTTTTTTTTATACAATATACATTAAGTATCAATGTGCAAGCGAAAGACAAGTAGAAATTCTGTTACTTGAGGGCACACGACGCAACCCTCTCTGCCTACGCAACGCTCTCTCATTCTCTTGCTCTTGCTCTCTTCGTCTCACACTATGAACGTCTTATGTCTCGCGTCTTGTTTCTTAATGTCTGTTGTCTGTTGCGTGTTTTGTTGTTATTTTGTATGTTCAACAAATAATTATGCTGAAGATGATGAAGATGCCATAATGATAATTATAATCTTGATAATGATGTTATTCTTGTTGTTTTTGTTGTTGTTGCTGTTGCTCTTACTGACGTTGCTTGTGCTGGATTGTTATTGTTATTGCCTGTGTGTGTGTGTGTGTGTTTGTGTGTGAAGTTAATTTCGGCTTCATTTTCGTTTTTACAGTTAACTGTAAAAATCTCTTTTCCCTAGTACCCAAAAAGCTTTACCCGAAATTTTACTGCACGAATTTTTATGACTGTTATCGATTTCTTTGAAACATACCCAACCTTCCCCAGTCCCCTGCACCATTGCCACATTGCCACCCCCCCAACCACACTTTTCATGCACTTAAAGTAATGCAAATTGTTGAGAATAGGATTTACTTAGCTTGAGTAATTTAATGCGAATTTGTGCTGTTTAATTAAAAGCTTGAACACTGAGCAGCAGTGAGCAGTGAAACAGCTCATAAAACTCTTATCGATGTTTTACTTAGACGCTAAAGCGCTTCGTTTTTGTCGACGCTTTGTATTCTCCAAACTGTACTTTGATTATCAGCACAAAAAAAAATGAACAGTAGTAGTTGTAGTAATAGCGACAGCGCCAGCACCAGCACCAGCACTTGACGTTGTCACGTGACGTCACACAAGATGGCAATTTTGTATTTGTGCTAATCAGTTGACAGCGTATCACATTGTATCGGTTGCCCAATGACGTAGTACAAATTGCATTTGTTAATTATTAGACATACCAAATGGGGCAACAGAAATAATAAAATACATATGTTTTCATATAAATATGTACGTCTCTCTCTGTGTGTGAGTGTAATTAACTCAATGGTTTTCCGAAAAGCGCGTGGCTTAGTTTCCTAATTAAATGTTGAACGCGGCATAAACACAAATCGCTCGCCTTCAAAAATTTGACCTTTTTCGCTGCTCAACATAGCAGAGCGAAGTAGCGTTACTCTGCGCTGTTTTTGTTCTGCTTTTTCGCTCTATCAAAGACTCGTACTTTTCTCTCTGGCAGTGCTCTTTGCCTTGCCAACCTGTGGGTGGCGAGAGTAGCAGTAGCAGTAGCAGCAGCAGCAGCAGCAGCTAAAACAACAACACCAACAATGTCAAATGTAAACAATGCTCAAGCTAACTCGCTCTGTCTAATGCAAACGTCTTGCTTTTAGCTACATACTCGCCGTTCACTCACTCGTTCGCACTCTCTCACTCACTTACACACTCACTCGCTTGCTTGCTCGTCGCTGCTGCTTACGTTTTCGTTATGTTTGGCTATGCGGTGATTTTGCTCTCTCTCTCTCTCTCTCTCTGTCGCTTTGCATTTCTATGTCTTGCTGCTGTTGCTCTCGCAACACTTGACTAGTTGAGTTTTTGTCAGTCTGCGTACGCTCTCTATGTATTGCTGTGCGCCTGTTAAATTGTTCGGCCAAACCGCCGTTCGTTTGTATTGCGAGTCGCTCGTTCGATCAAACGTCGACGGCGGCGTTGAATGGCATCGCGAGTTTTGCGAACTCGCGCGAGTAAAGTCGCCGCACACAACATCTCGCAGCGACCGACAACACGACGCAACACAACGGAGCGCGCAGCGGAACGCAGCGCAAACGTTTCCAGTTCGCAGTTCATAGTCGTTGTTGTTGTTGTTACTGTTGTTGCTGTTGTTTTGTGGCGGGCGGGCTTGCTGCAAACCAGTTTTGTTTACAGCTTAATTTGACTGTGCCCTGCCCCTAGATGCCCAGTATATTGTACCCCATATGCCCTGTTGTGTTCACGTGCCACATTAGGCATAAGTTGCAAAAGGTTTTGCTCATTTACGCCACACACCTATGCACACAAATATATACACATCACACACTTATACTTATACACATAAAACACTCAGCCTCGCATACACATCCGCCTCTCACAAACTTCAACATATATTCGTTTGGACTTTGTGTATGTTTGTTTGTTGGGAGTCACGTCAATCGTCAGTCGTCAGTTTGTCATTCATTCATTCATTCAGCAGCCCGCGTGCAGGCAAGTTCAGTCTCTTAGTTATTTGCTTTTTTTTTCTTCGACTTTTGCTTGTGCTTCCTAGCAGCAGCAGCAGCAGCAGGCAGCCGCGTAAAAACAACACGCGCTTACAAAGTCGCGCGATGCACGCTCGCGTTTCGCTAGCGTTTAAAGCAGCTTTTAATCAGTTGTTGCGCTGTTGTTGTGTTGTTGCGCTGTTGTTGTGTCTAATTATTATTTTTTTTACTATTGTTGTTGTTGCTGCTGCTGCTGCAGTTATTTATTATCCGTTTTCGCATTTCTTATGTTTCGGATGCGTTTTTTTTTTTTTTATTTATTTATTTTTATTTTTTTTATCAGCGCATTTTATCTTATAAGTTTTCTGCTTCTGCTTTATTTTTGCATTTTCTTTTGCAACATTGTTGTAGTTATTCATGTCTCTCTGTGTGTTCTGTCTCTCTGTGTGTGTGTGTGTGCTCCGCTTGCAAGCACGTAGCACATTTTTTTTTCTATTTTTTTTCTGTCTCTTTTCTTTTTTTTTTTTTGACTCATATGGAAGTCCGTGTCTTATCGTCAATTTCTGGCGTCCCATTGTTGAGGCAGCAAATGGAAAAAGTTTCTTTATTTTTTGGGGGGAAAAAACAACGTGAGAGATTTGCAAAAGTGCTCGAAAAAAAAAAAACGACGAAAAATGAGAAAAGACAAAAAAATATAATAATAAAAAAAAAGAAAAAGATTTTTTTAAAACTAAATCCGGCATAAAAAGTTTCAAATGTTACAAAAACAACAGAAAAAAAAATAGAGATATTAACAAAGACTTTGTTATATACAAATTGTCAGTATATATATTGTCAGTGTATATATATCACAATTCTCTGTCATCGTATAGCTAAAGAAATTCATTGTAAATCTAATAAACTATCAAGAAAATATATGACAAAAAAAAAGCAACAAAAAAATCGTATATATATTTTAGCCATAGAAATGTTTAATAGATTTCGAATAGTGTTGTTTATTTGGAGATTGATAATATGTTATCAAGCAACTGATAAATAAGGCATGTTTATAGTCAAAAAAAAAAAACAATAGCAACAATAACGAGAATAAAAAAAAAGTAAAGTGAAAAAAAAAGTAAAACTGATTTTTTTTTTTGCACGTTTCTAACTAAATTTTTTTGTTTGTTGCTTATTAAAGTGCAAAGTCGCAAAATGCTTAACAAAATTTTAATTGAGTTTTGATGGCATTGAAATAGATAATATTAAATTTAATCATTTAAGTAATATTAAAACAAAAAAAAAAATCAATTGATTTTTTAGTAAATTATTTAATGAGTTTTAGCAGCTTTAAATAGAAATTAATTCTAATTTCTTGATTTTTTTTATATATTTTTTTATATCTATTGTGCAACGACATTTTTTTTTATTTTATGATAATTTTTATTATTTTATTTATTATTTTTAATATTATTTTATTTATTTATTTATTATTTTTAATATTTTTTGTTATTTATTTATTATTTTTAATATTATTTTATTTATTTTTTTTTAATATTATTATTTTTTATTTATTTATTAGTTTTAATATTATTTTATTTATTATTTATTTATAATTTTTTATTTATTATTTATTTATAATTTTTTATTTATTTATTATTTTTAATATTATTATTTTTTATTTATTTATTATTTTTAATATTATTTTATATTTTTATTTATTTTTTTTTAATATTATTTTATTTATTATTTTTAATATTTTATTTATTTATTATTATTTTTTATTTATTTATTATTTTTAATATTATTTTATATTTTTATTTATTTTTTTTTAATATTATTTTATTTATTATTTTTAATATTTTATTTATTTATTATTATTTTTTATTTATTTATTATTATTTTTTATTTATTTATTATTATTTTTTATTTATTTATTATTTTTAATATTTTATTTATTATTTTTAATATTATTTTTTTTTATATTATTTTTGATCTTAAATTGTTTTGCCTAAAATCAATTTGTTGTGTCATTTGTATTTCTCCCAGTGTAAGCAGAAATAGTTTAGTTTAGTTTTCGTTAGTTTCTTTATTCTTTACTCTTTACTCTTTGTTCTCAGCGCGTTTTCTCACATTCTCCTCTTATCATTAATCAATTGCGCTTTATGTGCTGCTCTATAACTAATTAGTTTTTTTTTTTTCTTTCTTTTTTAAACTATTTAATATGCTATAATTATTATTATTTTTTTTTTGATTTTTAGTAATTTATTCTTATACTAATTTTCTCTCTCTCTTTTTACAGTTACATCAATATGTCTGACGAAACGCTTTATCGCTGCCTCTTGCCCCATATCCCGCCACATAGCGCTACATAGAGTTTCAACTATTCTGCCTAGAATAAATACTTCCAGCAGCAACAGCAACAGCAGCAGCAATAATAATAATTACTAATATTGTAATTATAAAAAAAATAAAAAATAATAATAAAAAAAAATATTAAAACGCACAAGAAATACAGAGAGAGAAAACGCTTAACGTTTTGTCATCGTCGTCTTGTTACTTCGTGAATTTTCGTCGCCAGTCAGCGAGCGTTTTGCCGCCGACGGAGGACGGAGAGCCGCGAAGCAACGAGAACAATCGAAAAGCCTCACCACGGACGCATTTATGGATGCGGGCGGCCTGCCAGTCTTCCAGAGCGCCAGCCAAGCAGCAGCCGCCGCCGTCGCCCAACAGCAGCAGCAACAACAGCAACAACAGCAACAACAACAACAGCAACAACAACAACATCAGCAGCAACAACAACAACATCAGCAACATCAACAATTGAATCTCCAATTGCATCAGCAACATTTGCAACAACAAAGTTTAGGCATACACTTGCAGCAGCAACAACAATTGCAATTGCAACATAATGCACAAGCGCAACAACAACAGTTGCAAGTGCAGCAGCAACGACAACAGCAACAGCAACAACAACAACAACATTCGCCATACAATGCCAACTTGGCAGCAACAGGCGGAATTGTCAGCGGCCTTGTCGCTGGCGGCAACGGAGCTGGCGGCATTGCGTCTGCAGGACCCAATGGTAACGGCAACAACAACAACAACAACGGCGGCAACAACAACAACAGCGGCAACAACAACAACAATATTAATAACGGGAATGGCAACAACAACAACAACAGCGGCGGAGGCATCAACATTAACAACATCAACAACATTAACAACATTAACAACGATACAACGTTGCCAGCGAAACGTCAACCAATTGTTGAACGCCTCCGACGACGGATGGACAACTATAGACGACGACAAATCGATTGTGTGCCACGTTATGAGCAAACGTTCAGCACTGTCTGTGAGCAACAGAATCAGGAGACAACTGCATTACAAAAGCGTTTTCTTGAGACCAAAAATAAGCGTGCGGCCAAAAAGACTGAAAAGAAATTACCGGATAATCAACAGCAGACACAGACACAGATGTTAGCCGGACAGCTGCAGAGCAGCGTACATGTGGTAAGTACATACAAAATTCTCAACATTTCTTTGATAATACTATAAAAATCCCTATAAAATTCCCCATTTAAATTCTCATACAACAACAGTAAAACACTTTGAATATTATGCAATAGTTTTATTTTTGAAGATTTTTGTTACTTAAAATTGTCGAAATTGTTGTTATTGTGCTTATTGACATATAATAATTGTTCGGATAATTTCGGATAATTCCGGATAATTTCGGATAATTTCGGATAAACGTTTTTTACATTTTTAATGCATTTTAAGTGTTATATATTGTCAACACAATGTTTTCTATGCTTGTTACTAATCTCATTGTCATGCCGGATAAAACTTATAGAACTAAGTAAAGATTTTTACAAAGTTCTCTGCCTGCTGCAATTAGTTGCTTGCTTGCCATGGTAATTCTACTTTTAGACTTGCGTATGAATGCATATAAAACCGGATAAGATCAAATAGCTGTTGGATAATTGTTACGACAGTGTCTAACTGTGCTGACTGATCAAAATTTTAGCTAAATTCTTATAAGAATGAATGAGGATGAGGATGAGGATGATGAGGATGATGAGGATGATGAGGATGTTGAGGATGATGAGGATGATGAGGATGTTGAGGATGATGAGGATGATGAGGATGATGAGGATGATGAGGCTGATGAGGCTGATGAGGCTGATGAGGCTGATGAGGCTGATGAGGATGATGAGGATGAGGATGAGGATGATGAGGATGAGGATCAGAATGAGAATGAGAATGAGGATGAAAATTATGATGAAAATTATGATGAAAATTATGATGAAAATTATGATGAAGATGATGATGATGATGATCAAGATGATGATGATGATCATGAAGATGATGATCATGAAGATGATGATGATGATGATGATGATGTTGCTTGTCAATGTGCATAGTCTATAAGCAGTGGCTATTATTTCGTTAAATTTAGTGTTAAGCAGACGGATAAAAAATAAAATGCCATATATAAATCAGGTGGAATATATATATATACATATATATATATATATATATATATATATATATATATAACATACATATATAATAGACATAATAGACATGCATATATATATTTAATCCATGCAATTCCGGGTTTTTATGCCTTGAAATAATTTTTTTCTCTTGCCTAAACATATATAGTATCTGCATGTATGTAGATATATGTATGTATATAATGTAGACATATCTGTCAGATACTTTGTGCAGCTGTCTCACTCTTTTGCTTGTTTTATGTTATTGTTGTTGTTGCTTTTGTTTTGGGGCGCAATATTAGAGCTGGTGCACGAAGCAAAGTCCGCGAAAGACAACTGCACACACACAGACACACACATAAAAAATAATAAAAAAAAAAGTCTACACAAAATAATAATGAGGTCAGCATTTTTTTTCTTCTTTTTTTGTATTTATTTATTTATTTGTTGTTGTTTTTTTTTAGCTTCTCTCAGTTTCAGTTCAGTTCAGTTTCACTCACAATTCGCATTCACGCTGCCAACTTGTAGCTACAAGATATATTTCTATGTTGTTGTTGTTGTTTTTGTTGTTGTTGTTATTATTGCGGACGGGCTTGTATGCATTTTAAATACCTTGAAATTATTTTGTAAGCCAAAGATTTTTCTCGTCGAAAAAAAAAAACAAAGCCCAGCATACATAGTCTCTCTCTCTCTCTCTCTCGCTCACTCTCATGTTGTTCTCTTGCTCATACAGACAAACTTCTATTTCATCTTGAAGTCTGTAGCCTCAGTTTCAGTTGGTTAGGCTTAGGCCTTGCAACATGGCAACCAACAACAACTGACGACTGACGACTGTCTCACTGACTGACTGACTGATGAACTGTTCGGACAATTGGACAGACATATAGAAGGACAGTTGAACTGCTGGACAGACAAGACTGTCTGACAAACTGATTGCAACTCTAGTTTATATAATTGTTGGTTCTGCCAACAATTTTTGCCATTTGTTTCTTCGAGCTTGTTCGAAAGCTAGCTCCGCTCTCGCTCGCTTCACATTCATGCAATCGGCATTCAGCATTCGGCATTCGTCTTCGTTTTTGCTCGTATTTTATTGCAAATTCTTGAAGTCCCAACTACTACTACTACTACTATGTATTACTACTCTCGACCCCGTGTAATTGCCACAAATTTACACAGAGTCAACTTTAGCGCGCGTCATCATCGTCATCGTTGTCATCATCATCATCATCATCATCGTCATCTTAGTCTACAGCTTTGAGCTTCATCTATGTGTTTTTCCTACTTCTTCATTGTCGTTTGCAATTACAAGATATACTTACTCTGGAAAAATAAAGAAACTCTGAAAAACTCTTGCAAGTTTCTTCTTATTTCTTATTTCCACTATTTCTACTTCTACTTCCACTTCTTCATCTACTTCTTCTACCACTTCTTCTATCTAGCATCATTATACTCTATGCAATTGGGGCGGCATTGCAATTGCATCATGCAATGTGTAACGGCAATTTTTGCTTTTTTGCTTTAACGTTAGAAAAAAAAAAAAATAAAAATAATAATAATGCAAATCAATATTGTGAGATACAAATACGTTTTGAGGTTATGTGTTAGTCTTTGCTAACTGCAAATTATATATACATACATACATACATACATACATACATACATATATACATATATATATCTATGTCTATATGTCTATATCTATGTCTATGCATTTATCGCTAGCATCTTTTGTAATCATTATTTTTTGCAATCATTTGCAACTTTCAATATTGAAATATTGAAATGTTCTCTCTTGCTTTAAATTGAAACGATAGTATCGATAGTTTTATTGTTGTAGATTTATATGCGGTAGATCAGTGTGTCAGTGTGACCATAGTTTTTAGGGGATAATGTGAATTTTTATTTATTAAAAGCTATAAATTATGCAATATGAAGAGTGTTATGCGATATGTAGATATGAGAATATGAGAATTTATTTTTATAATATATTTTTTTGCATTTTTTTCTATATATTATAATAGTTTTATAAAACTATCGTATGATCTGATATTTTATAATTTTTTATGCGATAATTTTGCTGAGAATTTATTTTTATAATAAATTTTTATGTATTTTGTCTATATATTACGATAGTTTTATAAAACTATCGCATGATCTGATATTTTTTATAATTTTTTATTTACTTATGCGTTAGTTTGGCTGAGAATTTATTTTTTTTAATATATATTTTTCTGAATTTTTTCTCTTTATTACGATAGTTTTATATAACTATCGCATGTTAAAATATTTTATAATTTCAATAAAAAAAATTAAAATGAAATTAACAATATTTCTAGAACTTTCTAATTTACACTAATTATGCTAATGTAAACTAAACTATAGTTTGACAAAACTATCGCATAATAAAAAAAAATTATATAAAAATAATATAATATAAATTTAATTTCACAATATTTCTACAAATTTTTTTCTTATGCAATATTTATTTTAAAATACTTGAAATTAATTTTGTTAAACGCAAACTAAACGATAGTTTCATAAAACTATCGCATAATAAAATACAAATTTAATTTAATAAAATTTCTACAAATTTTCTTTAACAAAATGTAAATTTAAGTAAAATTATTAATTTTCTATGTAAGAGTATTAACAATTCGTTATCTTAAAAAAATATAGATTTGATGACAATTTCTTGCAGTTTTTTATTGAGTAAAACGTGAGGAATTCGCATTTCGCATTTTCTAGTCGTAGCAGTCGTAACCCCGGTAGCAAAATCTAACTATAAAAAATCTAAAAAAAAAAAATAGAAATAGAAATATATATAGATATAGATATAAGATATATGTACGAGTAGTGTTTAGATCTGAGCGGAACTAAAGTCTTGAAGTCTTGAGTCTTTGAGAAGCAAGGGGCGTAACAAATTGAATCGAGTTTTCAGTTTATGTTTAAGTTTAAAGTTGCTTTTTTTTTAGCTTCTGTTTTGCGGCGTAGCGCACTTTGTGTATTTTTTTTTTCCGCATCCGCTTGCAATGTCATTTGTGTCATGTGCGCGAGTCCGATAATCATTCACTTTTATATATATATATATAGTATATATACATACATATATACTCTGAATTCCTTAACTTTACCTCTATTACTTCTCTCTCTCTCTCTCTCAGTGTATGTCGCACTACATCTCCTTGTCTTTTGTTTATTTGCTTCTCTTCTTTGTCATATGCTTAAAGCGTTTTCAGTTTTGTTTTTGTTTAATTTTAATTGGCTTGAAAGGCTTTTGTTGTTGTTGTTGCTGTTACTGTTACTGTTGTTGTTGTTGTTATTGTCCCTACTCTGTGCTCGCAATGCAAATTTTTATAGCTGAATCACATTTGAAAGCTTTTGTCGCTCAATTTTTACTGAACACGTCAGCTCTCAGCTTCTCTATAAGAATCCGTTGTCGATATTGTTTTGTGTTTTGTGATTTTTATACTCGGTGCCCTTTGGGAACCAAGAGTATATTGGGTTAGTGACAAGAGCAAATGTATGTAACACCCATAAGGAGGCGTGGCCGACCCCATAAAGTATATATATTCTGACTCAGGATCAACAGCCGAGTCGATTGGAGCATGTCCGTCTGTCCGTCTGTCCGTCTGTCCGTCTGTCCGTCTGTCCGTCTGTACGTCCGTATGAACACACAGATCTCGGAGACTATAAGAGATAGAGACTTAATTTTTTTTGCATAGTATTTGTAGTGTTTGCAGGCAGATCAAGTTTATTTTGGATTTTTGCCACGCCCCCCTCCGCCTCCACAAATCGATGAAAACCATTTTGAACACACCACTTCACCCACACCCAGTCAAGCTACAGCACTGAATTTTGGTACAAAGTTAGAATATGTTTATCTGTACGTTGTGTGCAAATTTGGTACAGATCGGATAATAAACATGGAAGTTATTCACATTTCAAATTTCAAAAGTTGAGAGGCGTACGTCTTGCTTGCTGTTCTCACCCCATAAGGCGGCAACATTTACTCAGTGTTTCTCACACTTGTGAAGAGCGTGGCTCAGTGGTTAGAGGGTTGAACTCGCGTGCATGAGGTCCGCGGTTCGATTCCCGAGACGATTTTTTTTTTTAAATTTTTTTTCTTAAATTTTTTTTTTTTAATTTTTTTTTTATATTAACTTAAAATTGGCGAGTGCGCAGCACGAGCAAAATAAATATATAATATAACTTTGGGCACCGAGTATTATATAGTCGAGCACACTCGACTATAACTTTCTTACTTGTTGTTTTTGTAATTGCGATGACTTTAAATGCTGCCCATTATAATTTCAATGTTAACCGCAAAATGTGCTATAATTATAGCATGAGAATACAATTATGCTAAACAATCGACAAAAGCTAGCTTCAAGTTTTAATAAGAGCTTGCAGTAACAATTTTTTTACATTTGCAAAGTCTTAGTGAAGATTTGAAAACTGCTTCAAAAATTAAGTAAATTTTTTCTTAAAAAATATTTTTGCAGATCTAAGAAAATATTTTTTTTTTTTATAAATTTATAATTTTATATATTTATTTTATGATTTTATCATTTTCCATTTTATTTTCAATTCCCTTGCTCTGCCTAAAAAATTCCTTTGAAAAATTTGACAAATTTTTTGCTAGAAAATATTTTTTATAAATTTATAATATTTTTTTTTTATAATTTTCCATTTAATTTTCATTTCGTTGCTCGGCCTGAAAATTTCATTGAAAAATTAACCAAATTTATTACTAGAAAATATTTTTTATAAATTTATAATTTTATATTATTTTTTTCTATAATTTTTCATTTTATTTTCATTTCGTTGCTCTGCCTAAAAAATTCCCTTGACAAATTTACCAAATTTTTTGCTAGAAAATATTTTTTTATCAATTTATAATTTTATATTATGTTTTTATTTTTTATAATTTTCCATTTCCATTGCTCTGCCTAAAAAAATTCCCTTTGTGCTGGCATAAAAATTAATTGATAAAAATAATAAAGAAAAGTTTTGTGCAGGTTTTTTTTTTTTTTTGCTGCTGCTAATGAAATGAAATTTTTTACAAAGTGCAAAAAAAATTTATAGCATTATTTTAACATATTTATTGACTCAAAAAAAAAAGAAAAGCAAAAGTTCTTAATTCAAGTGTCTATTGATAGAATTAAAAGTACTTAATGTAAGTTTTGTTATAAACTTGTTTCAAGTTGCAACTTGCTGATTGCTGCTGCTGCTGTTGCCTGCTGCTGCTGACTGCTGCTGCTGCCTGCTATGATGAATGAAAAATGAAAAGTCTTTTTCTTTCTCTATATGTTTCTCTCTCTCTCTCTCTCTCTCTCTGGCTCTTTATTTATTCCTTATGCTTTTTTCCTTTCTCTATAGTCGTGCTCTCTCTCTCTCTTTCACTCTCTGCCTCTGCCTCTCTTGATGTTCGCCCAATTATTCAGTCATCCAAAAGTCGAATCTCTAGACATTAAAAATGCGCAAATGAATTAATGACCGACTGTCCAATCGAATGGACAGACGGATGGTTGGACGGATGAATGAATGGGTGGGGGGTCCTCAATCTAAACTCTTTGAAAAGCCTTTTCACTTTTCTTTTATTTTCTTTTTTGTTTTTTTTTTGAATTGGAAAAACTTTTACTGCTTATGTTGCTGCTGTTGCTGCTGCTGTTGTTGCTGCTGCTGTTGTTGCTGCTGTTGTTGCTGCTGCTGTTGTTGCTGCGGTTGGCAGTGAAAATCATTGCAAATTACGGCCAACAATTGGCGGCCAACAGCAGCAACAGCAACAACAACGTCGTTGTCGACGCAGCCGGTGCAACATGCAAAACAAGAAAGCAGCAACAACAACAACAGCAGCAGCAGCAGCAATAATAACTATTGCTACAACAGCAGCAGCAACAGCAGCAGCAACAAACAACAATAACTAAAACATATTGTTTATAATGCGTTTTTTATTTGGGAAAGTCGCGTGTTGCAATTTTTTTTTTTAACTTTTTTTTTTTTAGCTTTTTTTTTTCTTTTTCCTTTTTTTTTTTTGCTTTTGTCGTTTGTTTTTTTTTTTTTGTTTGTGTTTTTGTTTTTGTTTTATTGGCTTCGTCTTCGTTTTCATTGTTTGCATTTTGTTGTACTAGTTGTTGTTGTTGTTGTTGTTGTTGTGGTTGCTGTTGTTGGCAATTTTCACTTCACGTGGTGGCATTTTCTGACAGACGTCAGTCAAAGACTCAGCGCGTTGCATGTTGCTGTTGATGTTGCTGTTGCTATTGCTGCCCCTACAAACAATACGCCTCTCGTTCTCTCCATCTCTCTCTCTCTCTCTCTCTTTCCTTCTCTCTCTCTTTCATACACTCTTGAACAAAATTTCTCAACTCGATTTACCCTTTTACGCCAGCTCCTCCCCCAAACCCCTAAAATGTAGCAAGTTTTCGTGACGTTGTTTCAAGTGCCATTGCCTAGTTGTTGTTGTTGTTTGTTGTTGTTGCCTTGATTGACAAGTGACAACATATTATTGGCATATCGTTCCGAGCTTTTGCTGTCGCTGTGTTGTTGTTGTTGTTGTGGCCACTTTGACTTTGTTTACCTATGCAACTTGAGGTGTTTTAACTTTTGATTCTACATATAGACAAAAAACAGACACTGAGACACTAAGACATAGAGATATAGAGACATACGAGGAGGCATAGAAACTTACTTACCATACATATCCGATATCTAGAGTTTGTCTGTACACAAATTGCTGCATAAATATTGTGTAATGGCAGTTGAAGTATGTATTTTTATACATTGCTGCACTTTTGCATAACTTCGGATAAAATTCGGATAAAAACGGATAAAACGGATAAAATTCGGATAAAACAGAAATATACAGTTTAAATGCTTATAACTTTGTATAAATATAAACTGTAATTTTTTTTTAAATTTTATACCTAAAAATTATATCGTATAGCTTACGGATAATATTGCAAAATTTTCGGATAAAAACAAAAAACAACCATAAAATTTTGGAATATGATTAAGCTTCACATAACTGTAAAAAAATGCAATTTATGCCTTTTCTAACTTTGGATAAGTTACGGATAAAGTACGGATAAAACACGGATAAAACACGGATAAAATATGGATAAAATATAAATAAAATAACTATAAAAAATGAATAGAAATTCTAATAAATTTTAATATTATAACTTAAAATTATTATGTATAATTTACGGATAATATTACATAAACTTTCGGATAAATACAAAAAAACAACCATAAAAATTTTTAGAGTTTTTAACTTAGCTTTTTAAAACAAAGTAAATCCAGTTTATACCAGTTCTAATTACAAAATTGAACTGAAAAACAGTTTTAGTTAAATTTGGATAAATGCCGGATAAAACTGAATAACTCTGGATAAATGATATGCAATGAGTTAGCACTTTGCGCTTACTACGTGCTAAATAGCTGTAAATATAATATTGTATATTATTATAATATACGTACAAGCGGACGACTGACTATTTTATCCAATTTTCAGAACTTTACGCCGGATACACTAACAGTAACAACAACAACGAGAACAACATTTGGTTTCTCAAAAATTTCTATGGCTTTCTATCTTGCTCGCACATTTAGCTGTTTTTGTCATTGCCGAGGCAGAATTTTGTTTTGTATTTCTATATCTATATCTATGTCTCTGTATTTTGTATTTGTATTTGTGTGCTTTTGTGGGCGTGGCCAGCCTTTAAATAATGTAGCTAGGCAATGTGCATAATTTATGTTTTTGCGTTATACAAATTTGTAAAATGCATCATTTATCTTCGAAGCTCGACAACGAAGCTTCCCTGACTCTGGAATACATAGAGCCGAGCAGTGGGAGAGAGAGAGAGAGAGAGCGCCCCCTCAATGGCAATACAATACTTGACACCCTACTACTACTTGAAGCTCAAAAAACTCTACACAATTTCTCTCTCTCTCTCTTTCACCTTCGCCTCCGCCTCGCCTTCCATAATATTTCTTATTTCCTTTTCCGAAGGCAGCAAAACGCACCTTGGGTAGCGTGAACTTTGTGTTGCGTGTTTTGTTTGTGTGTCTTCTTGTTATTGTGTTGCTTTTGGCAATGTTTCTGTGTGTGTGTGTGTGTGTAAGTGAAAACAGAAAATATAACAAACTGAAGAAAACGAAGCACAAAATTGTTGAATTACAGTTACAATTGCAATTGTTTTTTTGCCACTATTGTTTTTCAACAAAATCGATTTGCAAAAATAAAAACAAAAACAAAAATAATAACAGAATTTTAAGCTTATATTTTGGTTTGTTGTAAAAGTCAAATGATTTTTGTGTTGATTTTTGATAGTTGAGGTTGCCCAAGGTCTTAAGTAATTAGCATATAAAAAAAATATATATATATAAATTAATAAATTTATAGACGACAATTGCATTACGATAGAATAATAAATTCTTTAAGTTTTCTTTTTTATTGATGATGAAGATTATAAATATATTTATAATAATAAAAATACTATCGATAATTTATAAATAATTTTTACTCAGAGAATTCTTTATATAACTATCGATATTTAATTTTTTTTTGAGATAATTTTTCAATATTTTTAAATATTTTTTTTTTAATAAAATACAATAATAAAATGCAATAATTTTAATATAATACAACAATCGATAGTTGTTGCAATTATTGATAGTAAAAATAAATATATTACATTTATTGCAAAATATAATTTTAAAATAAATCTGTAAAGCTTTCAGAGCTGTTTTACAAACATTTTTAAATATATTTATCGATTATTTTTATTGATATCGATAGTTTTATATTTTTTTGTTTATTTTTTATATTTTTTATTTATTTTTTTGACAGAATATTATTTATGATAATAATGTTTATATTTTTTATATGCATAAAAAAAATATATATAAAAAATATATATAAAAAATATGTAAAATATATGAAAAATATATAAAAAAATATATGAAAAAAATATAAAAAATATATGAAAAAAATTTAAAAAATATATAAAAAAAATATAAAAAATATATAAAAAATATATAAAAAATATATGAAAAATATATAAAAAAAATATTTAAAAAATATATAAAAAAATATATAAAAAAATATAAAAAATATATAAAAAATATATGAAAAATATATAAATAAAATATAAAAAAATATAAAAAAATATAAAAAAAATATAAAAAATATATAAAAAAAAAATATATAAAAAATATATAAAAAATATTTTAAAAAAATATAAAAAAATATATAAAAAATATATGAAAAAAAATTTAAAAAATATATAAAAAAAAATATAAAAAATATATAAAAAATATATGAAAAATATATAAAAAAAATATTTAAAAAAATATATAAAAAAAAATATAAAAAAAATATAAAAAATATATGAAAAATATATAAATAAAATATAAAAAAATATAAAAAATATATAAAAAATATATAAAAAATATATGAAAAATATATTAAAAAAAATATATAAAAATACATAAAAAAAAAATAAAGAAAATATAAAAAATATATAAAAACTATGAAAAATATATAAAAAATATATGAAAAATATATAAAAAATATAAAAAAATATAAAAAAATATAAAAAATATATAAAAAAATATAAAAAATATATTAAAAAAAATATAAAAAATATTTAATATATGTATATTAAAGTTTTACCTTGTCTACACTATATGTGTGTTCCACTGTGCACAGTGGCAATACAACTTGTTTTTTTCTGCTGTCACATGCGTTGCATTACAGGCGGTAGGCGGCAGTCGGCAGTCGGCAGTCGGCTGCTGGCTGATATTTCGTGATTGGCAAACACTGAAACCCAAATACACACACACACACAGACACACAGGCATGTATATATTGTCACTGTGTGTATGTATGTTGTGTGTGTGTGTGTGAGTGTGGCTGTGTATGTGTTTTGGCGCACTTCAAAAGCCTTTTGTGCGTTTTGTGCTTGCAGGCAAGACGACGAGATTCTGATTTTTTTTTTTTACTTTTTTTATTTATTTATTTATTTTTTTTTTTTGGGGTAGAAACTGAAGCTGGTGAATCGAGCGTATAGCTGAGGGTCTGACTGCAGTCAGCGTGCAGTTAACAACGAGAGCAACGAGGCATATGAGGAAAAATGCATATTTGAAAATTTACATGTTTTATTTATTGTGTTTGAAAAGCGGTTGGGGGGGCCAAAAAAATTTCATTGCATATTAATAATGCAATTTTCCAGCTGCACTTTATGCAGCTATATGAAATTTAGCAGCGCATAGCGAATAGTGCTTAAAAGCTGTAGCTCAACTTCTACTCCTGCTTCCCTTATGCAACTTTCAACTGTTTTAATTGACAGTAAAAAAAAAGCTTTGAGGTAAAATAAATTTCTACTAGATTTACGCTTGTTCTTGCTACTAGGCGCCCAGCATTTTTTTAGCCTTGTTTTGCCAATTGTCTTGGACAATTTAATTGCTGCACGTTTAATAGTCTACTATATGTGTGTGTGTGTGTGTGTGTGTTGGCAGGCCACAAAATAATAAACAAGACAAAGGCGTAACAACAACGTCAACGGCAGCAATTAGGGGCAGAAGATTTTTTCACATAAAAATCTCTTTTTGTGTTGCTATCAAGCTTCCCTTTTAAATATTATATAGAAATTTATATATATATATATATATAAATATATATATATATATATATATATTTGTATATTTCTAGGTAAATTTTGTATATATTTTAACCCTTAAATAATAATGCAGAAATCTTTTTTTTTTCACTTTTATTTTATGCACGTTTTATGTGTGCGAATTTATTGAAAATTGCATGGGAAATCAAGTGGGGGAAGTTCTCTAACACACACACACACACAGACACATATACACACGCATACTTAGCCATATATATAGTATACAGTGAATGAGGCTGCTTCCTTAGCTTCCGTTCAGCACCTGCCTCCCTTATACCTCTCTCTCTCTCACTCTCTGTTTCACTCTTTTTATCAGCATCTTCCTACATTCATCAAGCCTTCCACACATCGTGTGTGTGTGCGTCTGTTTGTGTGTGTGTGTTTGCACTGTAAAAAGATGCTGCACAGCGAGAAAATGTGACGTAATTAAATTAAAGTATGATTGTGCTTAAAATAAGTATGTGCTTACATGCTACAAACAATTTATTTTAGCTTTTGTTAATTGAGCTTGTAGAGCAAAACAACAACAACAATAAAAAAATGTTAACTTATTTTAAGACAAACTTAACTTAAATTAAGTTCATGCTTAAAATAAGTTACTAGCAAATAATTATATTTGAAATGCTAGCAAATTTAGCATCGAAATTTACAAATTCTTAAATTAATCTTAATTGAACTTAAATTAAGCTCATGCTTAAAATAAGTTTCAGCTTTATTTAAACTGTCAAACTAATTTTTCAAGCACAATTATTAACAAAAAAAAATAAAATCTTAAAATAATCTTTACTGAACTTAAATTAAGTTCATGCTTAAAATAAGTTTCAGCTTTATTTAATTTTTAGACTATCAATAATTGAAAAACTAGCAAAAAAAAAATAAAATCTTAAATTAAGATTTAAAGAACTTAAAATAAGTTCATGCTTGAAATAAGTTTCGGCTTTATTCGAATTCAAAATTGTCAATAATTGTGCTTGAAGAATTAGTTTAAAAAAAAAGAAAGTCTTAAAATAATCTTAAATGGACTTAAATTAAGTTTATGCTTAAAATGAGTTTCAACTTTAGGGGAACTTAAATCAGGCAAAAATTTGCAAAAGAAAGTCTTAAATTATTATAAAACAAACTTAAATTAAGTTCATGCTTAAAATAAGTTTCAACAAATCTTGCAATAATTGCGTGTTGATAAAGTATGACAAGTATTAAAAAGTCTTAAATGAATATTAAATGAACTTAAATGAAGTTCATATTTGACTTGAAATAAGTTTTGTGCTATTTTTGCACAATCAACATTTGACAGTTGAACTATTAAGATTGAAATGTACACGAAATGCTTGGAAATGTTTTTCTCTATGTGTTTTGCTCGTGTCACACTCCCCACTGGTTACCCTCCCACTGCTACTGACTCTGTCTCTGCTTCCGCTGCTGCTGTTGTTGCTGCTGCTGCTGCCTAGCGTAACACACTGCACCCTTGCCTATGCCTATGCCCATGCCCATGACTAGTGCCCATGCCTAGTGCCTGGTGCCTGGTGCCTTGCCTAGTGACTTGCCTAGTGGCTGTGCTTTGCCTTTTACCTCTTGTCTCGTGCCTTAAAATCGATAAACTCATTTTGAAGTTGTACCAGCAGCAGCAGCAGCAGCAGCGGCAGCAACTCAACATACAGCGCTTTCTCATTCTTTCTCTTTCACACTTATACTCGCACGCGCGCTCTCTCTATCTATCTATCTATATCTCTAGCTCTCTCTCTCTCTCTATCTTTTGCTCTATGTGTGTTTGTGTATTTGTCTACTTACTTTTATTTTCTATGCGCCTATTTACCCCGCTTGCTCTTGCTCCCCCCCTGCCTTGCCTTGCTCTGCCCTGCCCTTTGCCGTGTCGCAGTTTTTTTTTTTTCTAACCTTTTTTTTTTTCTGTGGCACAAATCGTTTTAGCTTTTAAAGCTTTTCTTCTCATCTGAATTTGTGGCTGTTTTTCTGTTTATTCATTTTATTTTTTGCTGTTTCTCTGTTGCTTGCAATAAATTTGCCTTACGCTTAACATTTTAGCTAATTAATTTAATTAAATTTGTATGCTTCAAAAGGCTCGTTTTGTCTTCTTATACTTCTACTTCTACATGTACTTCTACTTATTGGTAACACACAGTGGGGCAACTTAACTTGACAATTTAAATTTGGGATTGTCACCATTTTTTTTTTTTTATTGCCAGAACTTGATGAATTTATCAAGATTATGTAAGCTTCGAAAATGTAATAAAAAATTTCAAAATAAACAAAACTTAACTGTACTTTTAGCTTTTTTAGCTACTCATTAAAATGTAATAGAATTTTATTTAAATTTATATATATATTTTACATAGCATCTGGCAACCCTGCTATAGCTGCTGACCAATGTTAACCACAAGCTACCGCAATTTCTCAATCATAAATGCTGACAATGTTGTCACCAGAATTTATATAGATGCTGAAGGTTCAGACTTTGGCTCTGGCTCTGTGGCTCTAGCTGTGACTCTGTGCCTGTCTCTGTCTCTGGTTCAAGCTCAGTCTCCGTATCCTGTTCCTGTTAGTTAAAAGTCACGCTCAACATACACACAACATACACATAGAACACATGTGTATATTCTTGTTGTTATCCCTATTTATGTATATCCTTGCCTGCCATTGCCTCTGTCATTTCTCTCCCTTTCCTAACTCTCTCTCTCTCTCTCTCCATGGCGTCCCTGCTTGGACTTTAGCTTTTGCCACTGCCTCTTGCCTTCATCAGCCACTGCCTCCATCAGCCACTGCCTCCATCTGCCACTGCCTTCTGCCTTCTCTGTCTTGCCTTTCGCATTTTTCTTTTATTTATTTTTTGGTTCCGATTTGTCGACTGTCGTTTTTTGGCCAGAACAAACCGCAACGGCGCCAGACACCCGGCAACTGAAACTTCATTGTGCGTCGGCATTTTTGACGTCCCTTAAACTGCAATCGTTGCTGCTTCTCTATCTGTTTTCTACATAACACACATCCCCCTCCAACCACCTTCCTTCCTATACTTCTTACTTCTATAACTGCTAGCCTTACCTCGCTCTCTCTCTCTCACACACACACACCTCTCCATCTCTCGCTCTTGCTCTTGCTCTACTACAAAGCGTATCCTCTGCACGCTCTGAACTCTGTCTGCATTGCCGCACGCAATTGCATTTATCCGTTGTCGAGTGTCGATTTCTTCACTGCCTTTCATTTCTTTTTTTCTCTCTCTCTCTCTTTCTCTCTCTGTTTCTTTGCAAATTGAGGCGGCGTCGGCAGCATACAATAATGGGTGTCATATATGTATATCTATATACAGGGTGTCTCATTTTTAATACGGTTACGACAAGCTGTTGACTTCAAAGTTGTATGAAAATTTGTTAAACTAAATGAAGTTGAGGAAAGAGAAAGGAAGAGAAAATTCAAGTAAAATTTGAATATATATGAGAAAAAAGTGGATAAAGAGTAAATGAAAGAGGAAAGAAGGAATAAGAGGAAGGAAGAAGAAAGTAAAAGAGGAAAGAATCTCTATTCTAGGATAGGATAAAAGCTGAAGAACTGAAGAAAAGCAGAAGTTGAGAAATGAAATAGAGAAGAAATAGAAGAAGAGAGTGTAAAGAAAGAAGAGAAAATGATTAAGAGAAGGAAGAAGAGAAATAATAGGAAGAGAGTGTAAAGGAAGAAGAGAAAAAGATTAAGAGAAGGAGAAAGAGAAAGAGAGAAAGAATAGGAAGAAGAAAAAGAGAAAAAGAATAGGATGAAGAGAAAAAGAAATAGATGAAGGAAGAGAAAAATGAAAAGAGAAAGAAGAATAGGCAGAAAAAGAATACAAAGAAAAATAAGAGGAAAGGGGAAGGAAAAATAAGAGAAGAAGAGGGAAAGAAAAGAGAAAGAGAAGGAATAGAATAAGAGAAAGAAAATAAAGATAAAGGAGAAAGGAAAGAGAAAGAGAAGAAAGAAAATGAAGAATAGGAAAAGCGAAGGAGAAATAAGATAAAAAGAGAAAAAATAGAAAAAGAGGAAGAGGAAGAGGAAGAGGAGGAGGGAGAGGAAGAGGAAGAGGAAGAAGAAAAGAGGAAGAGAAGAAATATAAATTTACAGTAAATAAAAATAAAAATAATATATATATATATATATATATATATATATCTTCTTCTTCTATCTTCTATATATATATATATATATATACATATATATTCACTCCCATATTGTTCACTCCCATATATATATTCACTCCCTAAATTCACTTCATTTTCAGTGTCAGTTATGAAGGCAACTAAAATTAGCATAGAAATCATTGACTGCCTAGTAATAATAGTAATAGCAGTAGTATTAATAGTAGTAGAAGTAGTAGTAGTAGTTGTAGTAGTAGAGGAAAAAATCGAAGACTTTGTTTAACTTATGCTTTGTGCTATGCTTCAACATCTACATACATCTTAGATCTATGTGTCACTGAATAATATTTTAAATGAATTTTACGCCAACTTTCAATTTCATTTGTAGCATTTTAATATTATAAATATATTTTATATATATATATTTTCATACACTATACTCTCGTATATGTGTTTATTTTTGCTACAATTTATGCACATGCCGCATGCTACACGTAGCAAGAAAAAGAAAGAATCTTAATATAGTTGTTATTATAAATCTTTTGTTATCGTGCCGCACAAACATTTGCCCAAAAGATTCTTAGCACTATATTAAAAAAAAAGAGAGAAAAACCTCAAGAAAACATAAACAAAATTTACTCATATTCCTTTTTTGGGTGAACATTGCGAACATCTGGCAACGCTTGATTGGTTAGCATAACGGCAGTGGTAACGGTAATGTTCATGCAACATGTGACATGAACAACATGAACGACATAATAAGCAAATGTACGCTGCAAAAATCTATCTCTCTCTCTCTCTCTCTCTCTCTCTTATACTCTTTCTCTGTTTCATACTCTCCTTCCCTCTCTCTCTCTCTCTCTCTCTCTCTCTTTCTTTGCGACTGACCGCTGTGTTAATAAAAATGTTGCTGCTGTTATTGTCTTGCAGCCTTTTGTTTACAGTTTTTTTTCTTCTTTTTTTTTGTCATTTACCTGCCTGCAGTGAAATTAGTTAACAAGTACAGACTGCCCGCTGTCTTTTGTCTATTTCTGCTGCTGCTGTTGCTGCTTCTTCATTTTATGCTGCTGTTGCTTCTTCAGG
>JBAMBR010003196.1:0-5000 GCA_037044475.1 Zaprionus obscuricornis | reverse complement strand
TTATTTTTCTTTGTATTCTTTTTCTGCCTATTCTTCTTTCTCTTTTCATTTTTCTCTTCCTTCATCTATTTCTTTTGAAGAGATGAAGAGATCCTATTCTTTTTCTCTTTTTCTTCTTCCTATTCTTTCTCTCTTTCTCTTTCTCCTTCTCTTAATCTTTTTCTCTTCTTCCTTTACACTCTCTTCCTATTATTTCTCTTCTTCCTTCTCTTAATCATTTTCTCTTCTTTCTTTACACTCTCTTCTTCTATTTCTTCTCTATTTCATTTCTCAACTTCTGCTTTTCTTCAGTTCTTCAGCTTTTATCCTATCCTAGAATAGAGATTCTTTCCTCTTTTACTTTCTTCTTCCTTCCTCTTATTCCTTCTTTCCTCTTTCATTTACTCTTCATCCACGTTTTTCTCATATATATATATATATTCAAATTTTATTTGAATTTTCTCTTCCTTTCTCTTTCTCAACTTCATTTAGTTTAACAAATTTTCATACAACTTTGAAGTCAACAGCTTGTCGTAACTGTATTAAAAATGAGACACCCTGTATATAGTTATACATATACATATATGACACCCATTATTGTATGCTGCCGACGCCGCCGCCCCAATTTGCAAAGAAACAGAGAGAAAGAGAGAGAGAGAAAAAAAAAGAAATGAAAGGCAGTGAAGAAATCGACACTCGACAACGGATAAATGCAATTGCGTGCGGCAATGCAGACAGAGTTCAGAGCGTGCAGAGGATACGCTTTGTAGTAGAGCAAGAGCAAGAGCGAGAGATGGAGAGAGTGTGTGTGAGAGAGAGAGAGGTAAAGCTAGCAGTTATAGAAGTATACAGTAAGAAGTATAGGTTGGCAGATGGTTGGAGGGGGGATGTGTGTTATGTAGAGAAGCAGATAGAGAAGCAGCAACGATTGCAGTTTAAGGGACGTCAAAAATGCCGACGCACAATGAAGTTTAAGTTGCCGGGTGTCTGGCGCCGTTGCGGTTAGTTCTGGCCAAAAAACGAGAGTCGACAAATCGGAACCAAAAACACAAATAAAAGAAAAATTCGAAAGGCAAGACAGAGAAGGCAGTGGAAGAGGCAGATGGAGGCAGCGGCTGATGAAGGCAAGAGGCAGTGGCAAAAGCTAAAGTCCAAGCAGGGACGCCATGTAGAGAGAGAGAGAGTTAGGAAAGGGAGAGAAATGACAGAGGCAATGGCAGGCAAGGATATACATAAATAGGGATAACAACAAGAATATACACATGTGTTCTATGTGTGTGTGTGTGTGTATGTGTGTGTGTTGAGCGTGACTTTTAACTAACAGGAACAGGATACGGAGACTGAGCTTGAACCAGAGACAGAGACAGGCACAGAGTCACAGCTAGAGCCACAGAGCCAGAGCCAAAGTCTGAACCTTCAGCATCTATATAAATTCTGGTGACAACATTGTCAGCATTTATGATTGAGAAATTGCGGTAGCTTGTGGTTAACATTGGTCAGCAGCTATAGCAGGGTTGCCAGATGCTATGTAAAATATATATATAAATTTAAATAAAATTCTATTTCATTTTAATGAGTAGCAAAAAAAAAGCTAATGTACAGTTAAGTTTTGTTTATTTTGAAATTTTTTATTACATTTTCGAAGCTTACATAATCTTGATAAATTCATCAAGTTTTGGCAATAAAAATAACAAAAAAAAATGGTGACAATCCCAAATTTAAATTGTCAAGTTAAGTTGCCCCACTGTGTGTTACCAACAAGTAGAAGTACATGTAGAAGTAGAAGAAGACAAAACGAGCCTTTTGAAGCATACAAATTTAATTAAATTAATTAGCTAAAATGTTAAGCGTAAGGCAAATTTATTGCAAGCAACAGAGAAACAGCAAAAAAAAAAAAAGAGGAAAAAATAAAATGAATAAACAGAAAAACAGCCGCAAATTCAGATGAGAAGAAAAGCTTTAAAAGCTAAAACGATTTGTGCCACAGAAAAAAAAAAAAGGTTAGAAAAAAAAAACTGCGACACGGCAAAGGGCAGGGCAGGGCAAGGCAGGGGGAGAGCAAGAGCAAGCGGGGTAAATAGGCGCATAGAAAATAAAAGTAAGTAGACAAATACACAAACACACATAGAGCAAAAGATAGAGAGAGAGAGAGAGAGCTAGAGATATAGATAGATAGATAGATAGAGAGAGCGCGCGTGCGACTATAAGTGTGAAAGAGAAAGATTGAGAAAGCGCTGTATGTTGAGTTGCTGCCGCTGCTGCTGCTGCTGCTGGTACAACTTCAAAATGAGTTTATCGATTTTAAGGCACGAGACAAGAGGTAAAAAGCAAAGCACAGCCACTAGGCAAGTCACTAGGCAAGGCACCAGGCACTAGGCATGGGCACTAGTCATAGGCATGGGCATAGGCATAGGCAAGGGTGCAGTGTGTTACGCTAGGCAGCAGCAACAGCAACAGCAGCAGCAGCAGCGGAAGCAGAGACAGTGGCTGTGGGGAGGGTAACCAGTGGGGAGTGTGACACGAGCAAAACACATAGAGAAAAACATTTCCAAGCATTTCGTGTACATTTCAATCTTAATAGTTCAACTGTCAAATGTTGATTGTGCAAAAATAGCACAAAACTTATTTCAAGTCAAATATGAACTTCATTTAAGTTCATTTAATATTCATTTAAGACTTTTTAATACTTTTCATACTTTATCAACACGCAATTATTGCAAGATTTAAACTCTGCTAAAGTTGAAACTTATTTTAAGCATGAATTTAATTTAAGTTTGTTTTATATTAATTTAAGACTTTCTTTTTATTGGTAATTTTTTAAGCATTTTTAATGAAAGTTTTAAGTTCGAATAGAGCTGAAACTTATTTTAAGCATGAATTTAATTTAAGTTTGTTTTATATTAATTTAAGACTTTCTTTTTATTGGTAATTTTTTAAGCATTTTTAATGAAAGTTTTAAGTTCGAATAGAGCTGAAACTTATTTTAAGCATGAACTTAAATTAAGTTCACTTAATATTAATTTAAGAATTTTTTATTGCTTATTTTTTAAGCATAATTATTGACAGTTTGAATAAACTTATTTTAAGCATGAACTTAATTTAAGTTCAATTAAGATTAATTTAAGAATTTGTAAATTTCGATGCTAAATTTGCTAGCATTTCAAATATAATTATTCGCTACTAACTTATTTTAAGCATGAACTTAATTTAAGTTAAGTTTGTCTTAAAAAAAGTTAACATTTTTTGTTGTTGTTGTTGTTTTGCTCTACAAGCTCAATTAACAAAAAGCTAAAGTAAATTGTTTGTAGCATGTAAGCACATACTTATTTTAAGCACAATCATACTTTAATTTAATTACGTCACATTTTCTCGCTGTGCAGCATCTTTTTACAGTGCACACACACACACAAACAGACGCGCACACACACGATGTGTGGAAGGCTTGATGAATGTAGGGAGATGCTGATAAAAAAGAGTGAGAGAGAGAGTGAGATAGAGAGATAGAGAGAGGTATAAGGGAGGCAGGTGCAGAACGGAAGCTAAGGAAGCAGCCTCATTCACTGTATACTATATATATGGCTAAGTATGCGTGTGTATGTGTGTCTGTGTGTATGTGTGTGTGTTAGAGAGCTTCCCCCACTTGATTTCCCATGCAATTTTCAATAAATTCGCACACATAAAACGTGCATAAAATAAAAGTGAAAAAAAAAAGATTTCTGCATTATTATTTAAGGGTTAAAATATATACAAAATTTACCTAGAAATATACAAATATATATATATTTATATATATATATATATATATATATATATATAAATTTCTATATAATATTTAAAAGGGAAGCTTGATAGCAACACAAAAAGAGATTTTTATGTGAAAAAATCTTCTGCCCCTAATTGCTGCCGTTGACGTTGTTGTTACGCCTTTGTCTTGTTTATTATTTTGTGGCCTGCCAACACACACACACACACACACATACACACACATATAGTAGACTACTAAACGTACAGCAATTAAATTGTCCAAGACAATTGGCAAAACAAGGCTAAAAAAAAATGCTGGGTGCCTAGTACCAAAAGCTAGCGTAAATCTAGTAGAAATTTATTTTACCTCAAAGCTTTTTTTTTTACTGTCAATTAAAACAGTTGAAAGTTGCATAAGGGAAGCATGAGTAGAAGTTGAGCTACAGCTTTTAAGCACTATTCGCTATGCGCTGCTAAATTTCATATAGCTGCATAAAGTGCAGCTGGAAAATTGCATTATTAATATGCAATGAAATTTTTTTGGCCCCCCCAACCGCTTTTCAAACACAATAAATAAAACATGTAAATTTTCAAATATGCATTTTTCCTCATATGCCTCGTTGCTCTCGTTGTTAACTGCACGCTGACTGCAGTCAGACCCTCAGCTATACGCTCGATTCACCAGCTTCAGTTTCTACCCCAAGAAAAAAAAATAAATAAATAAATAAAAAAAGTAAAAAAAAAAAATCAGAATCTCGTCGTCTTGCCTGCAAGCACAAAACGCACAAAAGGCTTTTGAAGTGCGCCAAAACACATACACAGCCACACTCACACACACACACACAACATACATACACACAGTGACAATATATACATGCCTGTGTGTCTGTGTGTGTGTGTGTATTTGGGTTTCAGTGTTTGCCAATCACGAAATATCAGCCAGCAGCCGACTGCCGACTGCCGACTGCCGCCTGCCGCCTGTAATGCAACGCATGTGACAGCAGAAAAAAACAAGTTGTAATGCCACTGTGCACAGTGGAACACACATATAGTGTAGATACAAGGTAAAACTTTAATATACATATATTAAATATTTTTTATATTTTTTTTTAATATATTTTTTATATTTTTTTATATATTTTTTATATTTTTTTTATATTTTTTTATATTTTTTTTATATATTTTTCATATATTTTTTATATATTTTTCAATAGTTTTTATATATTTTTTATATTTTCTTTATTTTTTTTTTATGTATTTTTATATATTTTTTTTAA
>JBAMBR010003194.1:0-20003 GCA_037044475.1 Zaprionus obscuricornis | reverse complement strand
TACATACATATGTCGGGTCAGCCATGAGGTTAGAGTCCATTTCTTTTACTAAACGTTTGTTTGGCTACGCTTACGGTGAACGTTCTAGACAGGCTCACGCCTCGTGCCAGCGATGCTTGTGACGACAATATCAACTGCACTCATCATTTGCATCACTATTACCATCTCGCTTACTCACACACGCTAAGCAACACAAGGGGCCCGTACAGCGACAGATAGCTATATCTCACTCAGTCTCAAAATTATCTACGCTCAATCGTCTGAGTATAACATAAGAAATAACGGAACTAAAGAAACGGACAACGAATTAAAGATGAGTGGCGCGCAACGGCCGTTTAACTCAAGTAATATCATTGTGTCACGACACATGTATATAAATATACTATACTATACTATTACTATACTAATCAGTATAAGTGCGAAGAGTGTCCATGAAAAACAGTTGATAGTTGATTTTTTTTGGTAAATTTCTTCATTGAAATTAATATTAAAAATGACAATTGAAATTTGAAATGGAAATGCAAGCTACTTAATATAATGTGTACTTTAACTCTTCAAGAGTGCAGTCATAAAATGGTTAAGACAAAATACAAAAATTAAACAACGCTTTCGCAACTTTATTAAAACAAAACTTTTACATATTGTTTTCTTTCTTTCATTATAGTCTAAGATTAAATATATAATATTTTATTGGCTTGTAGCGCCGGAATTTTAAATGTCTCTTCGGTTTTTTTTTTTTTTTTTTTAATTTTTTGAAAATGTAGAAAATATTTTTTTAAATGAACCTAGAATAGTGACCAGGTCTCATTGTTCTTTGACTGTTCGCTGTTCTCATCGAATAGATTCGTAAACATATCGTTATTTGTAACAATGTCTTGTGATGAAGCCACCGATGGTAATGGAGCAGCATCCTCAACCTGCTTTGAACTTTGCATCGTTATGAAATCTTTAATTGGACTAATATCTCCAAAGTATAATTTATCATCAGATGATTCTGTTGGATGATCTGCAACCAATTCTGAGTTGCCCAACAGCGATGGCATTGACAGTGGTGGCAATTCTTCAACTTTCTCAATAATAGCGTGTGTTGGTAATTCATAATGATCCTGATCCATCATCATGTCCATATTGTCAGAGCATATGTCACGACTTTCATTCATTTCACTCGAATCCTTAGTAACATTTCTTAAAGATACATCCGGTGTGTAATTAATATAGGCCGTTAAAGTCTCCTCTGGAGCAAAATTAACTTGCTTTGTTGGACTTATATTAAGTTCTTTCGGATCTGATTGATCTGAACGATTAATTGACAATATAGAACGTTGAACTGGTTGAGCTTCATAAGTCATATTACGCATTTGATTTATAAATTCATTAGCCGATTGTACGCTGGGAATTTGTGATATTTTTTTCATATAATATATTTTTGATGATTGTTCCATTTGAGGATTCAACTTGCCGGGTATAGGTACAAAATCAGCAGACATATACTTAAAATATATATAATACATTGAGTAAACGTTATAAAAAGTTATACATAATATATAAATAAAACTTACTGGACGTTTAACCATCAATTCCTTACGAATCTGAAGGATCGAGACAATCTTTTGATTGCGCATATCGGTGGCACGCTGAATTTTTTCTGTCCAATATTGTTGACGTTTTTCAGCTTCAGCTTGAGTAATTGACAATTCTTCTTCTGCTTCTTTAAGTAGTCGTTGTTGTTTACGAAACTCTTGTACTACAATTTTTTTTCAAAGATATCCGAAAATTATATAAAGTGTGATTTAAGATAGACAATACTTTAATTATTTAATTATTTACCAATATAACGATTCTCCATTTTTTGTTTAAGCTCTATCATATGTTTTTGACGTTCTTCAATTTCCTTTAGCTTCGCAGTAACTTCAATCTCTTTTAACAATAGCGCATTTTTAGTCATATCTTGAATTCTAGAATCCTTCAAAAGCGTCTCCATTCGAAGTACATTTTTATACGACAATTCTATTTTGTCATTAATGGTTTTAATATTTTCGCGATGTTTCTGCGTTAAGTTAGTTATTTCCTTTAGCATCATTATATCAATGCGAGCAATTGCAATTGTTTCGTTAATATCTAAAATGAAATTAAAATTAAATATCGCATATTCCTTAACTGTACCCCCACATTATGAAATATAACTGTTCACCACATACTTGAGTCAATTCTTTGCTGTTCTTCACGATCCTTTAGTATTTTCTCAACATTAGCAAATGCTTGACGAACGTTCTCATTATTAGAGCACATTTTTTTTATGTATGCATGAACATGAGAAAAGTTATCTTCCGACATTTTAATTAAAAATTATTATTAATTTCTTTATTTGATCTGCCAATATGGCGCTAAATGAAATAAATGAAAGAAACGTTATATGCAGGGTTGTAATTGGTAGGTTTCGATAACTTTTCCCTTGCAGTAGAAAATTAAATGTTATTTTGACTTTTCCCTTGCAGTAGAAAATTAAATGTTATTTTGCTATGCAAAAATAGCAAAATTCATATTAAATATAAACTGACACCATATAAACTGACACCACTGCCTTTAAGTGTCAAAAAAAATTGTGGAATATGTGAAAATTACACCCGAACACTATTGCAAATAAATTTTTTAAATTAATTATATTATTTTTAATTTAAACCATTGTCGTTTAACATTGATGCATTTTAATTAAACAATATATTACAAATTCTATGGAATCCCTACATAATTTTCCCTACATGAATAACATAACATAACATAACATATGGAATATTAAAAAGAACTATCGTGTCTCAATTGCATTTATGCATATCGATGGCTGATGGCTGTTGACTGATGATGTATGACGATAGTTGTATGTCGATAACTGATTGCTTATTGACACAGATAAACAACAAAAGTATTTATATATGTCGTTTTACTATTAAGTGTTTAAAGTGTTTAAACAAAGGATTTGCCAACGACAATTGAATATCACTCATCAAAAGTATTACAAGTTATTTACACTCAGCAAAAAAACGAAACAAATAAGCTGATCTCTGAAACGATCATAGGTCCAAAAATTAATATTACGCGGCAAAAATACGTACATACATATGTACATGCAAAAATGTAAATATATATACATATATGTATTTTTTACTATTTACTGTTCTTGTTCACATGAATTTCATGATTTGAACACTTTAGGGCAACCTCATTATGTTTATTTTGAAGGTGCGAATTGAAATTTGTTGTGTTCGCGCTTGTTTTAATAATCTTACTGCAAATATTGAATTGTATAAAAGTTGTATTCAGAATTTTAAAAAAGCTTCGCGGGTCTTGTAGTTGGGATGGGAAACTATCGATGGTACCATCGAGGTATCGAATATTTACTTCTCAGAGCCACTATCGATGGTCACTGCTGGGTAGTTTTCTCGTTACTTACATGAGCGCAGAACTCGAGGTTCGTGTGCAAGAATTTCCGTAAAAAAGGCAAAAAATTAAATATTATATATCTACTAATAAAACTGCATTTCAGATTTGCTTAAATTGATGGTTGGTGGTGGCTATTAACATGGAGAAATATTTATTTAGAATTTAATTTGAAGTTTTTTGTTTTGTGAAATATGCATTCGAAATTGCTTATAATTTAAATTTTTATAAATAGCCGCACAAAAAACGATAGTATCGAATTTTCGGCTTCTCAATATAGTGAACCATGGCATGGAGTGCTGTGCCCCCGACTTTGGTCGAATTTGAACATGCCAGAGTTATTTATGTGGCTCTCTATTAGTTTATTTATAATCAGGAATGAATTGAGACTGATTGGTTTGTCCTTGGGTTTTCCGACTTTTGACAGGAATATAACCCGAGAAGTTCTCCAGGATACATTTACATAGTAAAACTTCAGACAGACTTTATATATGGCCTTGAGTTGTGGGATAACATGCTACTTGGCATTGTTTTGTTTTGTTTTGAGCATCCCATGGAGTCCTGAGGACTTGTGGCTCGTGAAAAAGTTACTTATTTTTTGCGGGCTACTTTTAAATGTGTGATCCACCAAGGTGGTCTTCCATTATTCTATTCAACATTTTATATATCTACATACTACTGTGGGCAAAAGTTAAGATGAATTTTCAATTTAAAATTCGCGGGCTTAAGATATCGGACTAGTTTTTTTTTCTTGACTTGGCAGGACTGTTGACATCTGGCGGTAATTTCATATCAATGTCAGTATCAGTACTATATTTACGCTTGTGTTTACCAAACGATCAAGAGTGCATTTGTCAAGTTTTCCAATGTCTTTAATTAATTTAATTGAGAGAAGTGCCATCAAATTTTGTTGTTTGATGTCACGACTGCCCCACATTAAAGCTGTAAACAATTCGATTTTAAAATCTATTTACATTTTTCAGAATTGAATCGAAAAGAATCGATTTACAAAAAGTAGAATTGCTTACAATTCTACGCCACATGGTGTAGTGAGCGTTCGCGTCCATGCCGACGATGAGCACCTGCCCTTTCGCGCAGCACACTCTTGACCTGCTCCGTTAATGCCATTCGGTGGTGTGTTAGTTAGATCGAGGCAATCGATGTTGGCTCCTATTTATTGTCACCAAGCTCTGCTTCCCTGAGGTCATCAGTATTAACATTAGACATAGACATAATTCACAAGAAGGACCGTCCGTACTCCTATACTGAAGCAACATCGGTGTGCACATTTTCTCCAGGAGCTCCGTCTCCGTCTCCAGAAGCTCCGTCGATGCCGGTTTGTTCTTATAGAAATTCAACTGAATCACCTTACAAGGTATATCCAGCTCAAGAGTGATCGCTATCATTGCGTTAGTATCCTCCTCTCCATGCTCAGAGCTGTGCCACACAGATCTGAATTGTCTATAGCCCCGATCGTTAGTTACAGATAGCGTTCCATCTTCTCCGTCTCAAGCGCGTTTGCTTCCTCGTCATTCCGGTGGCGTTGTTTGACGAAATTGAACGTATTCAATGCTATAATATAAGCGTACACTTCCCCCCCAAGATTATTCTGATGTAGTTAATCAATCGATACCATTCAGGACTGTTTTATATCGATGCTTAAATGTTCCCTTCCAAATTACAAGTCTCTAGTGCTTATAGAAGCTGAGATATGAAGCGTCAAAATGTTTTTGGCGTATTGTGGGCGAACGGGGCGTGGCATCCAAAGTTTGAAATAAACTCAATCGAATTACGGTATATGGGAACCTACATACTAAATTTGGTGTCTCTAGCTCTTATAGTTTAAAAGTTCTTTGCGTTCAAACAAACAGACGGACAGACAGACGGACATGGCCAAATCGACTCGGCTATTAATCCTGAGTCAGAATATATATACTTTATGGGGCCTGCCACGCCTCCTTCTGCCCATTACGCACATTTGCACAAACTTAATATACCCTTTTTTACCCATTTTCAATGGGTACCGGGTATAAAAATTAAAAAAATTTTTTTTTTTGTTTTTTGCGATTTCTGGTGTTAATAGGCGTCTTTCACGGATACTAAGCACATTTCGAGATCATTTATTTTAAGCTTTAATGAAATCTAAAAAAAAAATTCAAAAAAGGTTTTTTTTTTGTTTTTTGCGATTTCTGGCGTTAATAGGCGTCTTTTACGGATTCTAATCACATTTCGGGATCATTTATTTTAAGCTTTAATGAAACCAAAAAAAAACAAGTAGGAAAGGCTACAGTCGGGTGCACCCGACAGTAAAATACCCTGCACCCTTGAATAAAATGTAAATGTTCTTATGTTATGTACCGAAAAAAAATTCTTTTGTTAAATCATTGCATGTATAATAGTGAAATTGCTTCTGACTTAATTTCTTAGTAAAAGATTTGCGTAAAATAATAGATTTCACTCACAGTTACTTCTTGTTTATATAATAAAATTTATTTTGTTGTGACTAAAACAAAAGAATGCATACAAATATATATAAATTTATATATATACACAAAATATATATATAGATATATATAGCTCGTGCTTACGCACTCGCCAATTTTAAGTTAATAATTATTATATTATATATATATTTATTTATTTTCTATATATATTAAGTTAATTATATATATATATATAAGCTAATTATATTATATTATAATTTATGTATATATTATATATATTATATTATATTATTTATACACATTTATTTATAATATATATATATATAAATATTTATTATAATTTTATGATATATATTTGAACTTAATAATTATTATATTATATATAATTTATTCATTTTATAAATATTTATTAAGCTCATGTTATGCACTCGGCAATTTTAAGTTAATTATTATTATTATATATAATACATACACACAACAGCACAAATACATATGTATAAATAGTTGAGAAATTTGCGTTTAAAATTCGAGTTTCATTCGGTGTATACAGATTTGTGCTGCTAAATATAAAAAAAAAAAATCATACATTCTTTATTCCGCGAAGGACCTGTTTCGATCACACAAGATATTGTGATATTTGTAAAAATATACATATATACATAAATGCTAACATTTACATATACATATGTGTAAACAAACACAATGACTAAAGCATACAAAAAGAAACCGTAAGAAAACAGATCACAGCTCAAGAAAGTAATTTGACAATGACATTTTTTGACTTTATGCGTTTATATACATATGTATGTACATCTGCATACAAACCTTAAGAAATAGAGGGAGTGCTTCGCACTCGCCTTGCTCACACTTGCTGACCTATTCCTTCGTATTCGTTTTCTGTTCAGCATTCTTCCTCCCTCCCCTTCCATGATCCACAAGTTAGCGCTTTTTACTTGCAGTAAGTCTGCACACAGTGATACATTTACATGTGTATGTGTGCGAGTTTGTATATGTATACATTGACAGCGCTTGATGACGCATGCTTGCCCACGCTAAGTCAACGTATATTTTGTGAAAATTAATTGTTTAATAACTATTTTGTTTTTGTAATGTCTCACCAAATTGATGGTATTGTATGATCAGAAACTTCACATCCGCAATATTATCTTTTAGATAGTTATGATGTTTTTACCATATATTAAAGGTTTCCTTCAGTTCCAATTATTGAATTTGTTGTTGGCAAAATTGCGACAGAATCATAATATATCTGGTATAGCTGCAGTTGAACTTTCTCTTGTTTTAAATAATACTGATATTTTACATTGCTGCATTTCAATATAGTGCAACTTTACAAAATACAGATATCTTCAGCAGTACATCAAACGTAAAAAAAAGGTATTCATTTTTAACGATGGTTCTACAGACTTTTATATGCTATATTCCGACTTATATATAGCATATTATAATAGGAAGGATTATAATATACCATGCTTTTGCACAAGACGAACAAGACGCATCTGAGTGAAATTAATATAGTTTCTGCGCGTATTAAGAACAATTAGATTAACTGTGTTGTACTGTGGGCACATGAGTATTACTCATTGAATACGAATATATTTAACTATAGCTTTGTGAATTTCTTTGTTATTTAAATTGTTAGAATTTAAAATGAGCATTACTAATATATAAATGAAACAAAGAGCATTCAAACCGAGTGATAATTAGTTAAAAGTTGGTATAATATATAATATATAATGGTATAATACAAATTTGATGACTTTTATTATAGTTGTATTTAGATATCTTCATCCTCCATTATTTCAATAGTATTTTTCGGTGCATTCACAATATCATTGAATATCGATTTGGTGCATGATGTAGCTATTGAAAATGAATACAGAATTTTATTATTAACGTTCAGAGCCTGGAAGATTTCGTCCATGGGATAAATACTACTTGACAGCCAAAATATTGCCATTTGATGTGAACTTTGTCTGAGAAAATAGGATATTAAGTATACATATATATTGTATTCTTTCATAGATCATTAATAAATTAAATTATTACTCACTTAATGAGCGCATTGGGAAATATACTTTCAACAATCGCACTTACTATCAAATTATTTTTATATTCGTCGTGTAGTTTCTTTTTAACCGGATGATATTGATCATTTGTTTGGACTGAATGAAGTAAATCATCAATTTTTATACGCATTTCAATAGAAATAAATGGCGCATCCTTTTTCAACTGAAACTCTTGTCGTTCGCCAATAACACATTGTTTAGGAGGTCTTAGAATCACCGTACGATTTACCAAATCACAAAATGAGGGATTTGAACTGGTGAAAAGTACAGCTTTCCCAGATGTGCGCTTTCTTTCAAGAATTTCATAGATTTTGCATGTACTTCGTAAGTCTAGACATGAAAAGGGATCATCAAGAAGTATGAGGCCAGCTTGTCCAATTAAAGATATCGCAATATTAAGTCGTTTTAATATACTACGACTACACTGAGATATCAGATAGTGTCGAAATTCGTAGAATTCAAAACTTCTTAATAGATATTGTGCATCATACCATACTTTCGGCTTTTTAATACCCCGAATAAGAAGAGCAAATTGAATAACCTCCATAACTGTCAATTCATTCATAATACTACTCTTCTGTGGACAGTAGCCAATATTTAAAATTTTTTCATCTATCCAATACTTGAACATATCATGACCGTAGTTAGTAACACTACCCCCTGTATTGGTTTTTATCATTTTGCTTCCCAATAGAGCCTTGATTAAGATTGTTTTACCCGAACTGTTATGTCCAATCACAGAAATAATCTGGTGCCTAAAAATTTAAGTCATGTAAATATTTTATAGATCCAAATGTTCATCTGCTTCAACCTAAAGTATTCTTTCATTTTCAAAACTATTTCAATGAAACTTTGTATACATACTCCCTACACCCGTAAGCTATGTATATATAAATTCTCTAAAAATATTAAAAAGCTTAAATAACACCAAATATTTGTGCACGTAGCAACGATAACAACTAAACAAAATGCATGTTTTATTCAAATATTGTTCTATTCAATTAGTTGTCAGTCGTTGCGATATGTTAGAATTTTCTTTGTGGATAATTTGGGCATTATCCTAAACAAAAACATTTCTGATCAGTCTGTCTGGATTTTATTAATAGTCAACAGAATTGGACTAAATACATATACTGCAAATAATTTTTATTCCTTATTCTCGGGCTTTCTATAATCCAAACTGAAATGTAGAAAGTGAACCTGCCTTCAGGCTTCTTTAAATAAACCTCCCGTCTTTATATAACTGTACAATAATGCTCGGTATAGATTTCATATCATTATTGATCATATACATATCATATCACTGACCACCAACTATCTACTTAGTTTTCATATGTTATATTATTGTCAAATATTAAGCAATAATAATCGGCGCACAAGTCACAGTCACAACTTTTTATATCCTTGCAGAGGGTATATTAATTATGGACAGGAAGCTTGGCAGACCCAGCAAAGCATCGATCTTCTTGGCCGTCTGTTTCAACAGAAAATGGTCTCTCCTTTGAGAGGTGGTTTATATACATACTCCTTATAGCCATAAGCTGTTTATAAGTCAGAATCGGACAGATCACACCGCTTTATCATATAGCTATCATATAAACGATCGACCGAAAATTATGATGTTTCTTTGGTTTTCAAGCGATTTAGCTGAAACTTGTAGGATTAGAGTTTAGTGATCACTTAGACGTCTCTTATAATTTTGGAAATCAGACCACATAAAGCTGCAAAAGGAACAATCGGCCGTAAATTGAGTTTTTGTATGAAAAGTTTCCTTCTAAGACTGAAAAAGGGTATGAAATCTTTGGCCCGCCGGAGATGACATTTTTATACTCGGTGCCCATTAGGTATATTGAGTATATTGGGTTAGTGACAAGAGCAAATGTATGTAACACCCATAAGGAGGCGTGGCCGACCCCATAAAGTATATATATTCTGACTCAGGATCAACAGCCGAGTCGATTGGAGCATGTCCATCTGTCCGTCTGACGTCCGTATGAACACACAGATCTCGGAGACTATAAGAGATATAGACTTCATTTTTTTGCATAGTGTTTGTAGTGTTTGCAGGCAGATCAAGTTTATTTTGGATTTTTGCCACGCCCCCCTCCGCCTCCACAAATCGATAAAAACGATTTTAAACACACAAGCTACAGTACTGAATTTTGGTACAAAGTTACAATAGAAGAATTTGGTACAGATCGGATTATAAACATGGAAGTTATACACATTTCAAATTCCAAAAGTTGAGAGGCGTCTCTATAGCGTACGCTTGCTTGCTGTTCTCACCCCACACACGGCAACATTTACTCAGTGTTTCTCACACTTGTGAAGAATGTGGTTCAGTGGTTAAAGGGTTGAACTAGCGTGCATGAGGTCCGAGGTTCGATTCTCGAGACGATTTTTTTTTTAAGTTAACTTAAAATTGGCGAGTGCGCAGCACGAGCTAAATAAATATATAATATAACTTTGGGCACCGAGATTATATAGTCGATCACACTCGACTATAACTTTTTTTACTTGTTTTTTTTGTTGCAACGTGTATTAAATACAACATGCCATACATAATACATCGGTGGATTTGCAGACCATTAATTTTGCTCACAAATTACGCAATGAAAACACTGTGAGCACTGATTGGTTCAAACAGAATACGGAATACTGCATATTCACTATCATTTTCTGATAATGGTAGTGGACCAATAGTATCCACTATCACTTTGTCGAAAGCATTTAATGGGGTTACTGTTATAGTTAGAGGAGTTTTTGTATGTTTTGTCAATTTTGATTTTGGCATTTTTGACATTTTAGTATGTACTCCGTCATAAATCAAGTCATACTTCTCGAATAATAATGTCTTTTGATCTTTGCCAAGGTTTTTGAAATACCTGAGTGACCTCCTTGCATTGAATCATTATGGAACATAGACAAAATAGGTCCACTTTAAGTTTGCTGATTTTGTTTATACCGGCCTGCATTTCAAGCCTTTGGAAGAATTGACATAAGGATTCCATTAGTATTTATGTAAATCGCTAACATCATATCTTGCAGGAATTTTCTTACCATGTTTAAAGAAACATAGCGTATTTTTCACATGCAAAGTCACTGCTTTACGTACTTCGTCATGGTTGATGACTTCATATACGTTTAAATCTTTTTCTATAGCTTAGGCAATTTTATTTCTACTTTGATATCTTGTAGTGACTTTTATTATGTTTCCAGTAATATTTTGTAGCTCTTTAATGTATATTCTTGAAACGCATCAGCTACATAATAGTCCTTCACCATAAAATATTCAGTTGTGAAGCCGTATTCCTCTAGCTCGACCCTCATTCGCGTCAATTTAGAACTTGGATTGGTCATTGCAAACAGATATGTTAGAGATCTGTGATCTGTTTTAATTATAAAATGTTTTCCATAAATATTATATATAGTCGAAAATGTAAAATTGCCCAGTGAATTGTAGCTAATTTCTGCTCAGAAGTGCACTTGTTACTTTCTCCTTTTATGATGGCTCTCGATGTGTATGCCATGAAGTCCGTCATGGTTTTCAGTTAAAGTAATTATACAAAATTCTTTGCTACAATGTGGATATTGTAGCAAAGTAGGTTCCATAAGTTTTATTTTTCAGTATTGGAATGCGTTTTTGCATTCATCTGTTCATTTAAAAGGAACATTCTCGTTACATAATCTTGTTATGCGCCGTGAATAGTAGGCGAGGTTTTTTATAAAACGCCTATAATAGTTACAAAACGCTACGAAGTATCTAGCGCTATGCGGATCGTGCGGAGCTGGGTAATGCATAATGACGTCAAATTACTTGTTGTCTGGGAGTATTCCTCCATCAGTGCATTTACGATCGAGAAAAGTCACCTCATGCTTGAAAAATAAACATTTTCCTGGAGGTAACTTTAGGTTATATTTTCTACATATCTCAAAAATATCTGTCAAGTTATTAACATATGTATGTTTTTCAGAGCAACCAATGGTCATCCGTATAAAGGAATGCTTCAGAATCCAGAGAATGCAATAGTCATCATTCTCTGAAATGAGGTAGGCGTTATTTTTAATCCAAAAGGTAATCGAGTGAAGCGATATGAGCTATTGCTCGTTGAAAAAGAAGTTATATATCTTGAACTTTCTTCGAGTTTAATTTGATGAATTCGTGACATTAAGTTGATCCAATATATCATCGATTCTAGGGAGTAGAAATTTATCAAATATTAATTTTTTATTAATCTAATGATAGTCAGCAACTAATCGTCATTTCTTTTTTTCGGAACCGGGGGTGATTTTTTATAGACAAGTAATAGTGGGCTGTTATATTCAGACACATATGGTTCAATAATCCCGTCGGAGGTCAATTTTCCGACATGCTTCTGTATTTCGTTTACTTGACTATGATTGATTCTGTAATTCATTATGTGCACCGGCTCACCGACTTTCAATCTCAAAATTTGCCTATAGAAATTACTGTTATTATTTAGTAGTTTTATAAAAGCATTTTTGGACGTTGTTATGGTATTTATTATATAAATACATTATTTTGATTATTATTGTTGTGGCCTTGAATCGAATTTCCACTATTTTGGCTTCTTCCACCATTATTAGGGTGGTCCCACGTCCTAGGTTTTCGCCGCGCTGTGGTATTATCTTTGATGCGGTGTTAATAAAATCAATATTAAATTGTGCCATTGTGCCGATGCTGTTGTGAGTTAGTGTCTATGTTGTATTGGTCTGACATTGAAGCATCAGGAATAGCAATATTATTTAAGTCTTATTCTTCTATTTTAGAGTTTGCGGTATCTGACTGTTCTGGCATAATTGTTCTCATTTGGCAGAGAGTACATAAGAGCGTAGCGCAGAAAAGTCTTCATTGTCGATTTGACAGGCTCATGGTAATCAACTATAAATTGTTAAAGTGCGATAAGATCTCGCTTTCTCATGATCTCACAAACAAAGGATGCTTAGATCATTCATGCTTAGATCGTATCTTTTATCGTATTTCGGTTGGGACGGCTCACGCAAATATCGGTGGGACGACTCGCATATAAATTTTTGTGGACAAAACGCTTGTATGAAATGGAGTGTCTGAGTTTAAAATTTGATTTGATTTTTTTTTTCGGTGTATGCAGATACAGCACGTTTAGTGTATATATATCAGATCCGTGGTGGCTTCGAAGAGGATTGCAAAAGATACATAGATGCAGATACAGCCTTTGGCAAGATTTTGTCGGTAAAATTATAGTGATTTATTATTATTTGGATGGAGGAGTGAGCTCCATCAATTGGGGCACCTATCTCTCTGTAAGATTTTCTGTCTGAAAACAGTTTAAAATGATTTCTGTGCCTTTGTTCTCCATGCAGCAAATATTTATAATGTGATGCAAAAATTAAGATCTTTTGTAAAAACCCGTTGCCTAGGCAACGTAATTAGCATAGGCGCCTGGAAGTCTGACTATAATCCCAAAATTTTCCATTCCACCCCAAGTCAAATAACTGTACACAGACTTTTGCGTGTACTTATGTTTGTAGAGTTTAACTTAAAATTAAATATAAAATATATTGAATTGTTAAATAATTCTGAAAAATATAATATTAAAGAGAATAAAATGCAGTTATGTTAAAATTAGTTAGCTGAGAAATTTGCGTTTGAGATTTGATTTTCATTTTTTTTTTCGGTGTATACAGATTTGTGCTGTTGAGTGTATGTATGTGTGTATCAGCTGTATTATTTAAGTTGTGATCACTTGATCATTCTATTTTAATTATGTGAGCTGCTTAATAAGATAGATCCCTTGAAAATCACTGCAATCGACTCTAGATAATTAAACGAACTATAACTGTACATACAATTTTAGCTTCGACCTGCCGAAGACAATTTTCATCTTTATTTAACATACCGTTCCACCATAATGTTAATATTACTCAAAACCATGTGTCTGCTAACGCTTACATTCAGATTCTCCACTTTCAAAGCTTTGCTTTTAACATATGGTCGCTCTAATGTAGATACACGTAGTTTTTCAATGATTCCAGCATTTTTTTCATTATTATGCTCGCCGAAATGGAGATCGCTTTTATAGTGACTATCTGGGCTGTAAGGGAGGCTATTTTACTAACTAAAAATTACATACATGTAAACATGTTGTATATAATATATGTGTTTATGAAAATACAGTTGCTCACAATTTATTTCGTGAAAATTTTACGATGGGTAGAAACAAAATTTAAACGCAGTTTTTTAAGGAGTCTCTTAATTTTCATTTCGAATCTTCTTTGTTTATCTAATTCATTTTATTACTTTTTAAAATAAAAAAAAAATACGAAAGCTACTGACGTTTTTCAAGTCACAACTTATTTCGTGCGACGCAGTTCACCCTAAATAGTTAATGAATAGGATTAAACTTAATATTTAATGTGAGTTCCCATTTGTCTTAGAACTTATTTTAGACGAGGTTCCATTGAAAAACCAAATTCATTAAGAATTTTGGATCTAAACATTCGAAAATTATTTGGAGCAAAAATTATCTTAAACACCGCTGCTGAAGAAATGCTCCAAAATTCTTAATGAAACTAAAGGAAAACTGCGTTTTTCAATGCAAATATGGTACGCATAAAAACTGCGTTTGAATTTTGTTTCTACCTGTTATAGCTTAACAGAAAACCTGTTTGTGAGCAATTGTATTTGGAAGTATAATAAATTCAACAAGAAGGCAAAGTAACCTTCGGCGTGCCGAAGATGTAATACTCCTGCAGGCGTTAAAGAAAATTCAAAGAGTTAACTTTTGACAGATTGTTCCAATGTTGGCTTTATGGTATAGTAGTCTGATTTGGTCTAAGCTTGAAAGACATTCATAAGCCTTCACGAAACTTAAATAATGTGACAGCCTGATATTTTAACAAATAAAAAATATAATAATACAAGGACTGAATTTTTGACCGATCATTAAAGTGTCAACTAAACTGTATAGAGGGGTCCAATATGGCCACTTGACTCAACATGACGACACGTGATTGTGATGGTTTTGGTTCCTGAAAATCTGTTTCGACCTTGCCTCCTTCGATGACTACTTTTATGCCACCGAAATCATTATTTTATACCTAGAACGTTAAATATGTTTGAAGCAAATATTTTTATGCCATTTTTATGTATTGTCTAGTATAAAGGGCAGCAAATCCTGCTGTTGCGTTTGATAGACTATGTTAGTGTACTGGCTCCAATGGCCTCCTTCGTCTCAAGTTGCAGGGCCGTCTTAGCTGATTTATTATTCTGCGTTATTCATGGCTTTTTTGAATAATTTTGTAGTGCGCTATTGCTTTTGACAATACCGACTCTTTGCTTGCCTTATTCGCATTCCACGTAAAGTGATCCCGACAGCCTTGCCTCTCCATCTTGAAGTAGCTGAATCCAGTGGAGTTGAAATGCTAGTTTTAGTGCTCATCGAGAGATCTAACGAATCGGATTTTCTTTTCTCATATTCGAGATTGCATATGGCATAACGAAACATTCAGTCTCATTAGTTGAATAATTCATATCCACTGGATGGGGGCAACGTCTGTCATATTATTTTGATATTTAAAATCGTAATTTCTTCAGCACTAAAAGATCCAAATTTATTAATTCATTTCATAAAATTAATTTGTATTTTAATGATTGAATTATCATTCCAGTACATTTAAGCCATAGTCAGTGACGTCCATTTGGAAGGTATATTTTTTATGTTTATATTAGTCATCACTAAACTTAAATCCAGTGAGTTTCAGCCGGACCAATTGTTTCCATGGTAGCTATATGGTATAGTAGTTCAAACTTGCTTGATAATAATTAATATAACATAAAACTGAGAGGCTAGTTTGGGGTGAAAAAGGCGGACATTCAGACTTGGAATCTGCTGTTTATATCAAAATTAAATATACTTTATGGGATCTACCTCCTTAGGGTCAATTATTCAGATTTTACTAGTAATAAAGCTCAAATGTGATAAGTATGTACCCACATGTGCTCGACATTGTAAACATTCTCTACTCTTCTCTACAGTCTTAGCGATCGCCTTTAGCTCATGTTTGTGGTAAAACAAAACAGACGGACATGCAGATTTTGAAATTTCTGTAGATGGCTGTTATATATACTTTGTGGGGTACTACGTCTTCTTATGGGCTTTAAAAACTCTTGTTTAAAATTAAAGTACTCTCTCCAAGGGTATTAAATAAAAAAAATATGTTAATGTATTTGACTTTGATTCCGATTATATTTTACTTACTTGTTGGTTCTATTCATGTAGTTCATCTTATCCTGCATTTTAAATTTTTTTAAATTTGTCCAAGGACGCGTGTAAAATATTATACACAAGAAGATTGTTGAGATATATGTGAATTTCATGTTTTCAATAAGAGAATAATCCCTGGATAACTTAACTAAAAAATATAAAATATCATCTGTATATTGGTAACAAATAAAATACATGGGCTACACCCTTGATTGTAAGACACTCAGTATCCAAGCTCTAGATTGCTCCAAGCATTAAGTTGATAAGTAGGAAAGATACAATCGAGTGTCCTCGACTCTCAGATACCCTGTACCCAAGAAAATTGAAAGTTTCTAGACTTTAATGTATATAATCCAATCTGAACCAAATTTAGCTGACGTTTAGCTTTAAAATGGTCTCTGTGGTGCAATGTTTTATATAGCAACGGTGTATTTCTGGAGGCGGTGGAGCGTGGTAAAAATTCAAAACAAACATTGTCTGCCTGCAGCTAATATCACGTTGCAAAATAAATTGTATCCCTAACTCGTTAAGTCTCTGAGATCTAGGGTTCACAAGTACAAGCGGATAGGCGGACATGGTCCAATCGACTCGGCTTTTGAGGCTGAGTAAGTAAGAATATATATATGTTATGTGGTCGGATTTCTAGGGGTTACATACATTTATTGGTGTCACAAGGTCAATATACCCTCAGTACTTTATGGGTTCTAAGGATATAAAATTTAAATCTTACCGTGTTAATAACTTAAGCATGTTCTCATAAGAAATGTGTTTTCGTATTGTGCCCCCGAATGATTATTATTATACCGGCTGAGGACCGGATATAAATTTAAATTTAATATTAAATTTCAAATACTTACTACAGCAATTCGGAATATGTTCACACTGCTCCAAATAAACACTGGTGTCAAGGGTTTGCTGGTCTTTACATATAGACAATAGTTCGGTACTTTTTTTTGAGTCAATTAGATTCATAATAAGAGAATAAGACGGATGAATTCTAAGTATTTTTCTAAATCGTTCAAATTTAGTACTCTTTATTTGGTTAAATGTCATAAAGAGAAAAACGCCAAACATATAAAATGTAACTATTATTAAATAGCCGATTTGCGTTTGAGATATAAAAAAAGAAATGAAAATATCTATGTGTAATGCATAAATAGACTCCATCAATATAACATAAAAAAATATACCTAGAAAGTTTATAAATAAAGAAATGATTAATAAATGTATATATGTATATATTTAACGGAGACCAAAAAAATGCAATAACTCATTACGTTTACTCTATTTAAAATATGAAAGCAAGATTATATTCGACGGGCCGAAGATTTAAGGGTACGACATCTTTGGAGAAAACTTATACAAAAATTCCGTTATTCCTATGGCAGCTATATGATATATTTGTCCGATTTACACCAGAATTAGAATTTATTTGAGACGTATATGTATGGTATATGTCTCGTATGCTGTATATGTCAAATGCTTAAGTTTCAGCCGGATAGCTTAACAAACAACAAAGGTTTTAATACTAAAACTTCATTATGGTCAAATATAATATTGTGGTCCGATTTTGACCAAATTTATATCAGACATGTAAGTACTTTTTCTAGTAATGATTATCATTTTTGGCATGCATTAATCAATAATATAATATATATAGATATATATCTTGTGTGTCACGCCCAGTTCGCACACAATACGTCCAAAACAGTTTGAAGCTTCTAATAACTCAGCTTCTATAAACACTAAAACTAAGTAATAATTGTTTTAGTGTTTATAGAAGCTGACGACAATTCCAGTGTCATTACTGAAAAGAAATAAAAATAATAGAGATAACGCTTTGCAAGTATTTATTACAGGATTAAATCGTTCCTTCACAGAAATATTGTTCTCACTCAAGCCAGATAACTTGCCCAATGCTTTGGCAAAAGCTCAAGAGATTCAAGCAAATCACCAATGAGCTAATTTTGCTCATAACTATTTTGCAAATACTGCTCTGGATAATAACAAAAATTGAAGTTCAGCAAGATAAAACTGAAACTTTCAATCAGAGTAACAAAAAAAAAAATATATTAATTAAAATGTTAAAAATTATAAGAATTTCGCGTTTCAACCAACTGGTTAATAATCAAAACCAAAATTGTACGCAAAATTCCAACCTGCGCAAGAACCGATGGAAATAGATTCATCAATTCAAATTTTAAATATGGAAATAGATTCATCAATTCAAATTTTAAATAGACCACATTTTCAAAAAAAATTCTCAACACAAAAAAACGAGAACCTGCTTCTGTCTCAATGCAACACGCCAACAAAGTTATGCATGCTAAAATAACATTGATGAGTTTTATTTTTGATGAGATCAGGAGGACAGCTCCCATTCATCTGCATAGTAGAAAAAAAAAATTAAAAACATTTATCGATACTGGTGCTTCAGAATGTTATATTTAAAAAGGTATACGTATACCGGTATAAATGGTATATGATAATGGCGACGAATTAGTAATTGAGAAAAGAGTTAAAAGATTTGAAAAATATGTATGCATACATACATACATACATACATACATACATACATACATAGATACATAGGTGCCAGCAAAAGTACAGTGAGGTGTGAAAAAGAATTGTCTACTTATTCTTTTGCGCTTCCATTGCATTCGACGCGTCACTATTGATTTTGGTGACGAGTACGTGGGATTTATTATAATAATCTTACGAAGTGTCTACTTATTTATCTAGCATACAGATAATAATTTATTGTGTTATATTTATTATTGATCTTTCTATTGGAAATTTGCATTATAACGACAAAATAGAAACAATTAATTTTAAAGCAAGTACTTAAGAACAAACATCAAAGGAGAAATAAGAACATTTATATTGATGATGTAAACAATAAACAATAGTAAACAATATCCTTATCCGCATTCTGTTAACAATTTCGTTAACCAGGAAATTAAAAGGATGTTCACAGACAACATAATAAGAACTAGTAGAAGTATCTACAATTCTCTGGTATGGGTAGTAGGAAAAAAGGCTTTAACAAAGACGGTTTTAAAAAAATCGCTTAGTAATTGACTTCAAAAAACTAAACGATAATACCATTCCGGACATGTATCCTATGCCTGATCCAACAGTATTATTATCTAATCTTGAAACGTACGATTCTTTTCAACAATTGATTTAGAATCAGGTTTTCATCAAATTCTGTTGAAAAGCGAGGATATTCAAAAAACAGCGTTTTCTATCAATAAGGGAAAGTAAGAATTTCTTCGTTTGCCATTTGGGCTAACGAATGCCCCAATTATCTTTCAACGAGAAATGGATAATATTTTACTAGATAAAATCAGTAAAACATGTCACATGTCACATGTTTGTGAACGACGTAATAGAGGTCTCAGAAACCGCCAAACAACATTTTGATGATTTACAAGAAATCATTGAAATCCTATTTAAAGCAAACATGAAAATATTTTTAGAGAAGCTTTTACGAAAACAAACAGGTTTTGTTGGATATACAGTGTCCCAAAAAGTTATAAAAACAACACCCCAAAATATTAAAACAATTATAGAGAATAGAGATTTAAGAGAACTATGTACGTGGTTTCTTAGGATTAACCGGATATTACAAAATAAGACAATTATAGAACACTTATCAAATACGTGCAAGGTCATAATGGTATAGTTTCGAAAAATATGTCCAAAAAACAGAAATAGTACTTGACAAAGAGGCAATACAAGCATATCAAAATTTGAAATCCTAGTTA
>JBAMBR010003191.1:0-29302 GCA_037044475.1 Zaprionus obscuricornis | reverse complement strand
GTGCTCGACATTGTAAACATCTCCGCAGCTTCTCTACAGTCTTAGCGATCGCCTTTAGCTCATGTTTGTGGTAAAACAAAACAGACGGACATGCAGATTTTGAAATTTCTGTAGATGGCTGTTATATATACTTTGTGGGGTACTACGTCTTCTTATGGGCTTTAAAAACTCTTGTTTAAAATTAAAGTACTCTCTCCAAGGGTATTAAATAAAAAAAATATGTTAATGTATTTGACTTTGATTCCGATTATATTTTACTTACTTGTTGGTTCTATTCATGTAGTTCGTCTTATCCTGCATTTTAAATTTTTTTAAATTTGTCCAAGGACGCGTGTAAAATATTATACACAAGAAGATTGTTGAGATATATGTGAATTTCATGTTTTCAATAAGAGAATAATCCCTGGATAACTTAACTAAAAAATATAAAATATCATCTGTATATTGGTAACAAATAAAATACATGGGCTACACCCTTGATTGTAAGACACTCAGTATCCAAGCTCTAGATTGCTCCAAGCATTAAGTTGATAAGTAGGAAAGATACAATCGAGTGTCCTCGACTCTCAGATACCCTGTACCCAAGAAAATTGAAAGTTTCTAGACTTTAATGTATATAATCCAATCTGAACCAAATTTAGCTGACGTTTAGCTTTAAAATGGTCTCTGTGGTGCAATGTTTTATATAGCAACGGTGTATTTCTGGAGGCGGTGGAGCGTGGTAAAAATTCAAAACAAACATTGTCTGCCTGCAGCTAATATCACGTTGGAAAATAAATTGTATCCCTAACTCGTTAAGTCTCTGAGATCTAGGGTTCACAAGTACAAGCGGATAGGCGGACATGGTCCAATCGACTCGGCTTTTGAGGCTGAGTAAGTAAGAATATATATATGTTATGTGGTCGGATTTCTAGGGGTTACATACATTTATTGGTGTCACAAGGTCAATATACCCTCAGTACTTTATGGGTTCTAAGGATATAAAATTTAAATCTTACCGTGTTAATAACTTAAGCATGTTCTCATAAGAAATGTGTTTTCGTATTGTGCCCCCGAATGATTATTATTATACCGGCTGAGGACCGGATATAAATTTAAATTTAATATTAAATTTCAAATACTTACTACAGCAATTCGGAATATGTTCACACTGCTCCAAATAAACACTGGTGTCAAGGGTTTGCTGGTCTTTACATATAGACAATAGTTCGGTACTTTTTTTTGAGTCAATTAGATTCATAATAAGAGAATAAGACGGATGAATTCTAAGTATTTTTCTAAATCGTTCAAATTTAGTACTCTTTATTTGGTTAAATGTCATAAAGAGAAAAACGCCAAACATATAAAATGTAACTATTATTAAATAGCCGATTTGCGTTTGAGATATAAAAAAAGAAATGAAAATATCTATGTGTAATGCATAAATAGACTCCATCAATATAACATAAAAAAATATACCTAGAAAGTTTATAAATAAAGAAATGATTAATAAATGTATATATGTATATATTTAACGGAGACCAAAAAAATGCAATAACTCATTACGTTTACTCTATTTAAAATATGAAAGCAAGATTATATTCGACGGGCCGAAGATTTAAGGGTACGACATCTTTGGAGAAAACTTATACAAAAATTCCGTTATTCCTATGGCAGCTATATGATATATTTGTCCGATTTACACCAGAATTAGAATTTATTTGAGACGTATATGTATGGTATATGTCTCGTATGCTGTATATGTCAAATGCTTAAGTTTCAGCCGGATAGCTTAACAAACAACAAAGGTTTTAATACTAAAACTTCATTATGGTCAAATATAATATTGTGGTCCGATTTTGACCAAATTTATATCAGACATGTAAGTTGTTATTTCACCTAGAATGATTATCATTTTTGGCATGCATTAATCAATAATATAATATATATAGATATATATCTTGTGTGTCACGCCCAGTTCGCACACAATACGTCCAAAACAGTTTGAAGCTTCTAATAACTCAGCTTCTATAAACACTAAAACTAAGTAATAATTGTTTTAGTGTTTATAGAAGCTGACGACAATTCCAGTGTCATTACTGAAAAGAAATAAAAATAATAGAGATAACGCTTTGCAAGTATTTATTACAGGATTAAATCGTTCCTTCACAGAAATATTGTTCTCACTCAAGCCAGATAACTTGCCCAATGCTTTGGCAAAAGCTCAAGAGATTCAAGCAAATCACCAATGAGCTAATTTTGCTCATAACTATTTTGCAAATACTGCTCTGGATAATAACAAAAATTGAAGTTCAGCAAGATAAAACTGAAACTTTCAATCAGAGTAACAAAAAATATATTAATTAAAATGTTAAAAATTATAATAATTTGCGTTTCAACCAACTGGTTAATAATCAAAACCAAAATTGTACGCAAAATTCCAACCTGTGCAAGAACCGATGGAAATAGATTCATCAATTCAAATTTTAAATAGACCACATTTTCAAAAAAAATTCTCAACACAAAAAAACGAGAACCTGCTTCTGTCTCAATGCAACACGCCAACAAAGTTATGCATGCTAAAATAACATTGATGAGTTTTATTTTTGATGAGATCAGGAGGACAGCTCCCATTCATCTGCATAGTAGAAAAAAAAAATTAAAAACATTTATCGATACTGGTGCTTCAGAATGTTATATTTAAAAAGGTATACGTATACCGGTATAAATGGTATATGATAATGGCGACGAATTAGTAATTGAGAAAAGAGTTAAAAGATTTGAAAAATATGTATGCATACATACATACATACATACATACATACATACATACATAGATACATAGGTGCCAGCAAAAGTACAGTGAGGTGTGAAAAAGAATTGTCTACTTATTCTTTTGCGCTTCCATTGCATTCGACGCGTCACTATTGATTTTGGTGACGAGTACGTGGGATTTATTATAATAATCTTACGAAGTGTCTACTTATTTATCTAGCATACAGATAATAATTTATTGTGTTATATTTATTATTGATCTTTCTATTGGAAATTTGCATTATAACGACAAAATAGAAACAATTAATTTTAAAGCAAGTACTTAAGAACAAACATCAAAGGAGAAATAAGAACATTTATATTGATGATGTAAACAATAAACAATAGTAAACAATATCCTTATCCGCATTCTGTTAACAATTTCGTTAACCAGGAAATTAAAAGGATGTTCACAGACAACATAATAAGAACTAGTAGAAGTATCTACAATTCTCTGGTATGGGTAGTAGGAAAAAAGGCTTTAACAAAGACGGTTTTAAAAAAATCGCTTAGTAATTGACTTCAAAAAACTAAACGATAATACCATTCCGGACATGTATCCTATGCCTGATCCAACAGTATTATTATCTAATCTTGAAACGTACGATTCTTTTCAACAATTGATTTAGAATCAGGTTTTCATCAAATTCTGTTGAAAAGCGAGGATATTCAAAAAACAGCGTTTTCTATCAATAAGGGAAAGTAAGAATTTCTTCGTTTGCCATTTGGGCTAACGAATGCCCCAATTATCTTTCAACGAGAAATGGATAATATTTTACTAGATAAAATCAGTAAAACATGTCACATGTCACATGTTTGTGAACGACGTAATAGAGGTCTCAGAAACCGCCAAACAACATTTTGATGATTTACAAGAAATCATTGAAATCCTATTTAAAGCAAACATGAAAATATTTTTAGAGAAGCTTTTACGAAAACAAACAGGTTTTGTTGGATATACAGTGTCCCAAAAAGTTATAAAAACAACACCCCAAAATATTAAAACAATTATAGAGAATAGAGATTTAAGAGAACTATGTACGTGGTTTCTTAGGATTAACCGGATATTACAAAATAAGACAATTATAGAACACTTATCAAATACGTGCAAGGTCATAATGGTATAGTTTCGAAAAATATGTCCAAAAAACAGAAATAGTACTTGACAAAGAGGCAATACAAGCATATCAAAATTTGAAATCCTAGTTAATTGCAAAAGTTGAATTAACTCGAACAGATTATTTAAAGAAGGTAGTCCTTACAACATTAATAATTAATTCCAAAACATTAATAATAAACATTAATGCCCAAACTATAGCGTATAATTCCCTTGTGTTGGTTGCACAAAGAAATTGTTCTCAGAAATTAGCTGTATAAAGTTAAATAATTTTGAAATCCATACAGATCATTAACCTCTTTTATTTGAAATATCTGCACGAAATCCTAATTCAAAAATAAAAAGAAATAAACCAGGAGCACCAAACGTCGTTGCAGATGCCTCATCAAGAGTAATAATAAATAACATAACAATGAGGAGTCCGATATTGAAAAAATGCATTCTGCTGACAGTAGTAGTCAAAATATATGGTAATTGACGAAACTAATAAACCATTAAATCAATTCAAACAACAATTGCTTATTGCAAAAATGATTGCATAATACGAAAATTTTAATAGGACAAGGATATTAAAGAATATGACGCAGTGGTGGAATTCATGGAGATCCAGGTAGGCGATCCAGGTAGGCGATGTCTAAAATACATGGGTGTCATGACTGAGCTTTCAGCAACACATAGTATGTTAGCAAGAAGGCTTCAAAAATGCAGGCAGCCCTATCGTGCATGCTTTCAAATATTGGAGGCCTGAAAGCAGGGACGCGTCTGCTCTTATCAAGAGTCGTCGCCTCTATGCTGCTATATGCAGCACCTATATGGGCAACAGCATTAGAAAACAGTCAAGAGAAGAAGGAAATTGGCTGCGCCATACCGTCTATGAGAATCGCCATGTGCTCGAAATACAAACTGTCCGCAAGAGAAACTACTGTCACCAGATGGGAAGCCAGGCGGGATACCTTAACCAAGAGAAGATCGACTCATAAGTCATTCCCCAATGTTGCACACAACTCAGTTCATCTGTGGACATGGAGGATATAGGCAATATCTTTTCAGATTTAAATATGAAGCGACGCCCTACTGCTCGGACTGCGGCCTTGCAAGCGAGGGCCCAGAGCATGTTATGTACAGCTGTGCCAGGTATATATATCACACGAGAGGACTTCATGTCGGAGACGGAGGCGAATTGTATAGCAAATAGAACTGGAGAAGATTTACGATTGTAATATTAGCCTTACTTAGTATTAAACAATTTACTAATGTACTAACTTACTAATAATTGCAATGTGAATGTGTCTAATATTTTTGTCTGTGTCTGTTGTGTAGTTTTGTAGTTTTAGCAACTTAGCTAGATTCGAAAATAGCCTTTTGTCTATTTTGTCCGATTAAATTGCTTTCCGTTACCAGTTGAAAAGGATAGGTATACGCTGCAGCCAGCGTAGGAAGGAGGCCTAACCAAAGGCTCTTCCGTAGACAGTATGAGTTATAACCTTACCTAACAATGAATTTGTATATGATTTGTTTTATATGTACATATATGTGTATGTGTATGTATTTAAGCATATGATTTTTCTTTATACCATGCACCCATAGGGTACGCCCATTAGGAGGCGTGGCCGACCCCATAAAGTATGTATATACTGTATATTCTGGCTCAGGATTAATAGCCGAATCGATTTGACCTTGTCCGTTTGTCCGTCTGTACTTCCGTATAAACAGATCTCGGAGACTACAAGAGCTAGAGATTTAATTTTTTTTTTTTTGCAAAGCGCTTGCATTAGTTGCAGACAGATCAAGATTGTTTTGGATTTTGGCCACGCCCCCACCGCCTCCACAAATTGATCAACAGTTGAAATTAACTTAAAATTGGCGAGTGCGTAGTACGACCATAATACCAATACCTACATATAAAATAAATATATATATATATATATATATATATATATATATATATATATATATATAATATAAATTAAACTACGAAATTAAAAGTAAAGTCAAAACCAATTTCACTATTCTGCATACAATGATTTGACAAAAGATAGCTTACTCATCAGAAATTTTTTTTTGGTACATAACATAAGTACAGTTATTCTTTATTCAAGGGTGCAGGGTATTTTACTGTCGGGTGCACACGACTGTAGCCTTCCCTACTGGGTTTTTTTTGTAACTGTATATGCCAGACGAATTTGTTTCAAATTGTATTGAGTGTGAAATTGACTTTGAATTTTCTTTTAAGCTTGATAAAAAAGAAGATGCATGTTCGGCGAACCGAAGAGTACTTTCCTCTATTGCTTTAATTGATATCAAGTTTGATTGGTATTATACTCACATTGATAACGAAAATTCCAGTTGAAAATTTTGTGAAATAATAAAAAGAGTGCATTCAACGGTATCAAACCTAGAATCACCTTAAGCATTCCATATGCAAAGTTAGCAATGCTTAAAACACCATAACGCATACCAGCGATTAGTTCAGTTTGACTAAATGGTGTATCCCACGCTAGTTCAAAGTTGAGCAGTGGCAACGCCCATACAAAGCACATACATAGGCAAAAAATATAAAGTATTGACCAGTCAATGTCTGATTTCTGAAGATAAATACTGTGTAGAGTAGCATAAGGTAAGATATCCAATTTCACACTTATTCCAGAGGTGGAGTTCACAAGGCCGCTGTTGAGAGTTAAAGCATGTATATTAAAGACGATTACACTATGATAACTTATTTTCATGATAACAATAAAATTAAGTAAGAAAGCTACTGTTAAGATCCGTTTTCATCGATCTTAGAAATTGTGCGTGCCGTTGCTTTTTCATAGGAATATGATCGATTTCTAAAGACGGTGGGAGGCTTAGCAGAAATCAAAAATAAACTTAACTTAATAATACAACTAATACTATAACTCTAGGTGTGCATAACATATAGGTGGATGGACAGGCAAGAGTTTCTAACGCCCATGAGGAGGCGTGGTACACTCAACAAAGTATATACCATATATACTCAATCAGCATCGTTAGTAAGACCAAAATGTGCATGTCCGTCTGTTGCATCGCAAACTAGTCTCTAAGTGTTAAAGCTATCTCAATTAAACTTGGTACACATATGTACTTCCTATCAGCTGACAAATGATTTTTTTTTTTTTTTAACCTGTATATGAGATTATTATTATTTTTTATTATTATTTTCGCGCTTTAACAATTAGGTAGTTGAGATCTCCTAATTATTTAGGAGGAATTGTCTTGCACGAAATAAGTTATGGCATGTTTTAGTTTTAATTATTTTGAAAAGTAATTAAATGAATTAGATAAGCAATGAAGTTAAAAGATTGCTTAAAAAAACTGTGCTTACATTTTGTTTCTACCTTATATAGTTTAACGGAAAACTCATCATAAAATTTGCTTCAACCTTTGCACGAAATAAGCTGTGAGCAACTGTACATATTCAGTTATGCGTAGTTTTAAAAAAAATTCTTATAATATTAAAATTTACTATTTACCGGGACTGCTTATTTACAAGAAATCTCGCCATTCACAGTGAACCTATATAACAAGGCTGTTCGCTATCCGTAACCTGCGACCCGCCTGGTGGCCTCAGCTCAGCCGCATTCAAACTTATACAAAAATTCTTCAGACCAGGACCTACTCTATTATAACTAACATGCCTAAAATCTGGTTATTTACTATATTTACTGTTTTCAAATATTTAGCTTCCTCTCTTTGAAAAAAAGTATTAAACCACTCGTCGGTTAGCCACTTACAATTCTTCCTGATTGAAATAAAAACGAATCTCTCAAGTAAAGTTTTTCTTTGTAAATTGTTTATTTGTAATTTCTTTATATAAAATAAATATAAAATTATTTAAAATTATATATCTGAATTTATATAATAAATAATTATTGCAATAAAAAAAACAATAAGGATTGTTGTTCCCGAACGGGCATATTAAATAATTGGGAAAGGTCATGGTTTTAAATGACGACGGCAAATAGTTCAGGCAAAAGAAAAAATCTTATTTGACGATCGCAGAAATTTTTAAAAGGCACAGTCAAAAATGCACACACATACATACTAATAAAAATACATGTTCACACAGTAACTCCAGAATATATGCGTTACTTTCCCTAGCAGAACTTCAGAAAATTCATAGGCAACAACTCGATTCGCACGGCTTGTGCAAATCAACTACTACAACTAATTTTTAAAGCGCGAATTAGTTAGAATTTTCAAGGGTATTAAAAACACACAACGCGTCACGGAAATTATGAATTGGACTTAAACTACATCTATGGTAATAACATGACCATGTTCGCTAATAATTCGTGATTTTACACAAAAAGACATGTCATCAAAGCTTGGCTTTTGGAATATATATACATAGGGCTTATAATTGCAATTAATCTTTCAAAACTTAAATGTAAAAAATTGGAACTTCGCCATATTTGTATTAATTTGAAAGCATACAAACGTCACGAATACGTGTATTTTATGTGATTGAAAAGAATTTGTTTATGGGGCCTGCGAAAACTAAAGTTATCTTCTACGTGCTGAAGATATCAAACCCCTGCAGACTTAGAAGTAAGCATTAATACAAAAACTCAATTTTTGGTCGATTCTTCCTAAAGACTTATTCCTATGATTTAATGATCGGATTTGGACCAAATTTGTATGAGACGTATGACTGAACTGTAATCATGGTGTTTCAGCCGTAAATGTTTAAAAACTCACACTGCTAGAGCATCCATTACAAACGTAAGACTAATCGGCGCCGAATGCATAAGGTTGATATTAAATAAAGCTTCAACAGATTCGTCTTTGAAATAGGCTGCCATAACAAAATTCAAATTTGTAAGTACACAATGCTTGGCCATATACAATTGGATATAATTCAAGATTTGATCATTTTTTTCTAAATTGATAACGTTGGCATCGCATTTGGGACAATCCGAATAGTGCTTGGAAGCAGCTAGTATGGGTTCTAATGTTGCATCTTGCTGCATAAGAGCTTTAGGATTATAAAATTGTTTTAAGTTAAAAGGTTTGGAATCCAGTAAAATTCGTTCTTGCTGCTGTTGGTGCATAATCAATGCCCAGGCGCACAATAAACTAGGAAATAATATCTGGAGCAATGGGATCACAGGCTGTCTAATATCGAGTAGAATGCGTTGGCATATTGTTACCTCTAGGTGCCGGCGCATCAGTGTAGCATTATCCCAGAACTTTCGATGTTTTCTTAAGCGTTGCCTATCATCATTGTACTGTACAGTATTGGACCATTTATCCAAATTATTAGAAAGGCTTCCAGCAACTTGATTCTGCAAGATTGCACGCTGAAGAACGTGATGTAAATTTGGTGTTAGCACTTGAAAGTTATCCAGATCCAAATCAGCTTTCTTTTTAGATAATTTCTTTATCAATTCTTTTAATGCGTTAAGGTCTTTATAATAAATCAAAAAGATTGCAGTTTCGCCCATTCTTAATTTCATTTCAATATTGGCTATGTGATAACTAAGATAGTTGTAAAGTCGTGAAAAATCACACTGTCCTCTTAGACAGCACACCTGCAATAAACACATGTATTATATATCATGGCATGCCACTACCATTGCAACAATTTATGGTAAATTTCGTGTACGTATAAAAAACATGTTTAAAAAACATTGTTATAATTTGTTATATTTCGGAAAAAAACAAGTAAGAAACTTGAGTGTGCACGAACGTGTGCAGAAAATTGAAAGTTTATTATCCAATCTGGATCAATATTAAGATATCTAGCTATGTTATGTTCGTTAGGTTCGTTTTCTGGAGACTATGGGAGACTTAATGTGTGTTAAGTTTATTTATATAAGTACCCTTACCATAGTATATACATTATTATTTACTCTTAAAAGAGATCTTTCCGTATCGCAGGCATATAGTTTACCGGCTACCAAAATAGCTATGCGATCTCCAAGATTACTGGCGACATCGGGACTGTTGGTTGTTATGAACATTGTGCGATGTTTTTTTTCTCTCATGGCAAAACGAAAAAAGAGACTTCGCTTATTTAAGTCAATACCCTCCATAGGTTTGTCCAGAACCACAATTTTCGTACGGCCAGCAAAAGCGCATAGCATCTGTAAAATTCGTTTTTGACTATTAGTTAATTTGTTAACAATTGTTGAGGTTAGATCCTGCATTTGAAGCGAATTCAAATAGAAGTCGACATCAGTTTGTGATTCCGTCAGTGTCATACCACGCAAACGACAGAAATAGACAAGATGCTCGTAAACTGTAAATGCGTTGAACATGAGAATATTATGCAACGAAACTCCGACATGTTTATATGCACGAGATGTTTGTTTAATAACATTAAAGCCGTTAATATAGATTTCTCCATAGGTTGGATATGTTACGTGACAAATCATATTCAATATTGTTGTTTTTCCTGATGCATTGTGACCGAATAGTACAATTGTTTCCTTCTGCTGGACTTTTATTGAAAAGTTACGCACCTGATATGATTTCATATATTTCTTCCAAACATTCTTAAATTCAATTACATACGGCATAAATGTTACGTCAGATTTGGTATTTCCCTCTACGTTTTCACTATTATCACTAATTCGTATATTGGATGTTTTCTCCGGATCTTCGAATTCTTTTCCGATCTTCTGTTTATCTTTATATTGAATTGATTCATTGTTAAACGCTTTTCTATGTTTATCAATCGTTATTCTAACTTCATGCTTAGATAGTATCGATGGATGAGCTGATCTTGTTAAATTTGTTTTATACTGATTACGTTCTATAGGTTGATTGAAAAGTTTGACTGCTTGAATCAGTTCTTCATCGCATTGATCACTTTGCATTCTTATCGCACTTTTAATTGTTTTCGAATTATTTTGTTTCTGGAATCGGTGTCGCTGTTTAATACATCGCATCAAAGATCCACATGGTATAGATTTCATGAATTCCAGAATACGTGGAAAAATATTACCCTCGAAAATCATCGCAAGTAACATATAAAAAAATGCTTGAATGTAGAACATTACTATTATTATAAAAAGGGTTGGATCATCTTGCACGATTGTGCATTTAAAATATTCTTGAAAGTTCAAGCTTCTTGTATATTGTTCAAAATATAGTAGTCGTCGCAATCCTCGACACATTGTCACATTGCACAATAACATAGAAGCTACAAGGAAAAAATTATTTGACCATGATGATTCTAGTGGTTGATTTCGAAGCAATGGTAATGTTGTCAATATCCAGTAAATTGGAACTACTGCCAGGACTATTTTGGTGGATCTCATTATGACTGCAAGCAATACTGAGAATCCAACAACAGAAAGTACGCAGGATGTGAAGAATATGATCATAATGTGCCATGGACACTTGGAAAACACTGATGTTTTACCAATCCATTCTACCTGAAAAATATTAATTAGCTTTGTCATCAAATGACACATCAATTAACTTACCTTTAAAAGTAGCGAAAAGAGCAAACATGTGACAATCAGCAGGCAAACACCTACAAAATACCATGCAGCAAATTGAATTTTTGTTGCGATGTTGCTTGTATTTAATGCGAAATGTAATCCCAAAGTACGTTCCTGCACTATTTCCTGTTTAAAGAATGAATATTTAGAAGTAAAATGTCAATGTTTTATGATTAAGCCCTATACACGATTGGAAACGACAGGCAGACTTCTCGGACTGTTACAATAAAAACTGTGATATAAGAGAAGAAATAGTTGCATTATTGTTAGTATGTCTAATACATATAGGGTCTGAAGGTAGTATTTCCGGCTATGAGAAGTATACATATGTTTAGCCAGACCATGTTTGTCTGTCTCTTTGAATAAGATAGTCTTAAGCGATTACAAGAGCTAGAGTCCCATACTTATCCATAAATACCCGTATAAAGATGAAGCTATTTTCTCCCTCTTTCGAAATTATTTATTGAATATAAGCTTGAGTTTGGAAGATGAGGGCGTATGACTGTAAAATTCCACAAGTGTGATACTAACCATAGTGAATACGGTAACAGGGAACATGAATCCGAGTAACATAAATAATAGACATGTGTCGGCTCCTGTGGCTACCAGTCTTACAAGATTCTTATCATGTCCAAATGGGCGTAGAATAACTTTTGGTATCTTGGCATTACCAGAAGCCAGCTGCAAATATTTGATGCTAATGTAATACTGAAGAGATATAAACCCTTCACGCACATAATCGGTTGTATTGTGAATCTCAATATGTCTAACGTTAAATGAGTTAAGCAGATCCTTAATTTTCCAACTGCCACCTATCCATGTATCTTCATAATTTCTTAATTCGGATGACATTAAAATTGAAAAACGAAGCTTTTGTGGAAGACCATGTTGTAATTCATCGACATCGTGAAAACAAACGCCAGCTATAAATTTTTCTGAATAGGCTCGAATACGTAATTCTTCGCAATCTAAAAAACTGGATGATTGCGTGGGTGTCATTGACATGCTGTGCATGACATCTTTGATGAGTTTCCGTATTCCAACAGTAGAATTTGGAGCATATCCCAATGTTATCTTTGGTATAAACACGTTGCTTGTGAAACTGTATATGTAGATATGTGGTTATGCTATATCTTATAAAACAAGTAAGAAAGTTATAGTCGAGTACGCTCGACTATATAATACTCGGTGCCCAAAGTTATATTATATATTTATTTAGCTCGTGCTGTGCACTCGCCAATTTTAAGTTAATTTAAAAAAAAAATTTAAAAAAAAAAATCGTCTCGAGAATCGAACCTCGGACCTCATGCACGCGAGTTCAACCCTCTAACCACTGAGCCACATTCTTCACAAGTGTGAGAAACACTGAGTAAATGTTGCCGTGTGTGGGGTGAGAACAGCAAGCAAGCGTACGCTATAGAGACGCCTCTCAACTTTTGGAATTTTAAATGTGTATAACTTCCATGTTTATTATCCGATCTATACCAAATTTTGTACACAACTTCCAGATAAACATATTCTAACTTTGTACCTTCAGTCCTATAGCTTGGCTAAGTGTGCTTATAATCGTTTTTATCGATTTGTGGAGGCGGAGGGGGGCGTGGCAAAAATCCAAAATAAACTTGATCTGCCTGCAAATACTAAAAACACTTTGCAAAATGAAGTCTCTAGCTCTTATTGTCTCCGAGATCTGTGTGTTCATACGGACAGACGGACATGGTCCAATCGACTCGGCTGTTGATCTTGAGTCAGAATATATATACTTTATGGGGTCGGCCACGCCTCCTTATGGGTGTTACATACATTTGCTCTTGTCACTAACCCAATATACTCTTGGTACCCAATGGGCACCGAGTATAATAATTAACTAACAGAAGGAAATATGCACTTCATACCTTGGATACTCTTCCATCATCTGTTTTCGGCGGTTATTTATCTTATTGATGAGCGTATTCCACCATTTATCATATTGAATACTGTTCAATTCGGTGGCTTTATCTACTGGTTCCATTTTTATATGCAACACAATTATGAGGATTGAAAATATTACAGGTGTTATCAATATAGTAATAAGAGTTAGCTTATTCTCCTTTTGGTGCTGTATGCTTTTCGATATCAAAAGAAAAAATAAGCCTAAATATAATCGTAGGCTCCTCATATTTGTATTTCTCTTTTTTTTTTTGATTTATTTTTATATATAATTCAATTTTACTCGATTTATTTCATATAAGTTTGATAACGGAAGGAAAACTCAATAGTAACTATGTACATATATAAATGAATAATAAAATATTAGTGGTAATTACAAAATTCTATCATCAGACCTGAAATTTGGTTCATGGTATGGTAATAGATGGAAAGGTTTCGTAATATTGCTTTCTCATATTCCGCCATTATCCGTTAAGGCCAAGAAATACTTAAATTTGTAAATAAATTTTTAACACATCCTATGCATGGGGGCTGTTGCCTGCCTATACTGATGGTTCCGCATCAGCTAATCCCAAGCGCACCTAATATGCATACGTATTATTGTCAATTTTACACCTACTTATTCATTGCTTTGCCTTTGCCTTGATTTCCTGTAACTAACTTTGTATTCGGACACTTCGTTTTAAGTTAGTTCTAGCATAGCTATTGTTTTGAGCGCAGCTATTTCGGACTCGCTATTCGTACTCTTTCGCGTTAAAAAGGTTAATGAAAAATAGCATAAATCCAACATGTGGTGACCACTACATCAATGCTTAATAACTTTATTAATTAAAAAAAGTGATATTAGAAACTGTCATTTTCGTAAAATTTTACATCGTTCGCGTTTCGGTTCTGCTTATATACAACGTGGTACGTGGGTGATTTTATCGTGCTCTTTTCTCATCATCGGCCTGTTTGCTTCACATAGCGGGAACTAGAACCGCCTATCCGAGCGGGTGCATCAACCTTTATTATATACAGTGCGCCTAAAACTGTAAAATACTTTGTGTTAAACGGCAAGTTTTGTGTGCATATATAAAGCAGTTATAGGCTTATATATAACCTTCTTTTGACTTTGGAAATATTTTTCGCATAAAAAAGAAAATGTCTCTCGATGCGAAAATTATGCCGGAAAATAAAGTGATTTTCTTCAAACTAAAATCCATGTCTTTGCTTGATCATGCTAAGGTCCTTTGATCACAATTAAGCACTGTGAAATTGAGTGCTATAGATGTGGATGAGTTGAAAGTGCACTTGGATTTGATAGCTAAATTGGAAGCATCATTTACATTGGCGCACGATACCTTGGAGGAGCTGGACTATGACGAGATCTGGAGCCCAACAAGAGATGAATTTGAGAAAATACTTCTATACTTCGGGAAATTGGAAGACGACAAATTACAAATGTCGCATGCTTAACTTTAAGGAATTAGCCTGCGCCTGAGCCTCGTCTACGAGCTTACAGTGGAAATCTTTTTTGCCAGAGTTAAGGCTGCCGGTGTTCAGTGCTGGATACACGGAATTCTCGAGTTTTATATTCATGTTCTCTACAATTATTGACCAGGATCCGGATCTACCGAGTATCGTGTAAAGAAGTCATAGGCCGGGGTGCAGAACTCAGTCTGACCAGGGCCGCCTTACAAGAAAATTTGTAAGTCGCCGAGACGCCAGCGAGATTAGGCACCTCGGGACTACCCTAACCTACACTGTCCGCTACCGCACACACAATACCCTACAATTCGCCTCTGCCGTCAAGGCGCTATTCTCTCCCCTTGCCGGTTCCTCGACCGGTAAGGGCCCACGTCTCGTCCGCGGCGTCTACGCTTCCCTACCTAAGTCAGAGTGCTTAGGAGGTAAAAACCAAGCCCTCGCTTCCGACACCTATCACACGCTGTCTAAGGTTGGGGCTCCACTGGTGTGCACCGCGTGTCACCGCCGCCCTTCCTATCACCACAGTCGTCCGTCTAGTCGCATATGCCCGCGTATGCCCCTACTCTTTCTTCCGCGAAGTCGACACGTGCCGACACATACACGCACTAATAAATCTAACGCCAGTGACTAGCAGAGCTCGGCTCGCCGAATAGATAGACTAAGGGGAAAATAATAATATTTGATAAAAAAAACAAACAAAGAGGCACTCACTTCAGATTAATTCAGCAGTTATTCTCTTTATTTCTTTCCTTTTTTTTACAAATTGTCCACTTAGCTAATTCCCTTTCCGCTAATTGTTTACTGCACACGTGCGTCTCCTTTGGGCACTCAAACACCAGAGACGAGCGTCGGCTTGCGCGTTCTCCGCGAAGCCCTTTTTGGCACTCACCACAGCGAAAGCTCGTGGTGAGTTTGCCGATCTCTTTCACCTTACGCTCTCTCTCCCGCTTACAATTTCTTCTCTCTCTCTCTCGCTTAAAACTATTCTGTGCTTATTATTCTCTCACTTAAAATCTACTGAGGCCGTTAGGTGGCGGGCCTCTTAGTTACGGCGGCTACCACAGCCGTCCTTCGGGCGCTTGTCGTCGCAACTGTGACGTCAGCAACGACATCGGTTGGACGTTGGAGGCGCTCGCGTCACAATCGTTAAAATGCAACATTTGAAGTCGTCGCTAAAGAGTGTTGCATTGGATACAGTAAGATCTCTCGAGATCTCAAAAGATAATTATAGTGTCGCCCTTGACTTGTTAAGAAAACGATATAATAACAAACGTCTTATGTTTCAGGCACATGTCACCGATATTCTGGGTATTCAGAGGGTAGATTCGGCGTCCGGAACAAAACTAAGAGGGCTGTCGGACAAAGTCAGCTCTAATTGTGAGTTTTGTAGCAACACAACTTATCTCATCTACAATTGTTCACAATTTGCAAGTTTATCGCCTCAAGTACTACTGCATGAAGCCAAAAGGTTAGTCTTATGTTTAAACTGTCTCAAAAGGGGCCATTTGCTGAGGAGCTGTGATTCCAGTTCTTGCCGATCGTGTGGTGCCAAGCACCACAGCAGTTCCTCTGGCTGATTCGTCGTTGTGCTCCATACTACCGCGGTCATAAGAATTAACAGCCGAAATGACACATGGTGCCATGTAGAGCTCTACTGGACTCTGGATTCCAAATCCACATTATTACTTTAGTCCTTGCTCAACACCTGCAATTGCGACGAGTTAAATCAACCTCTTTGGTATCTGGCTTAGGTGATGTACCTTTCGCATCTGAAGGTTATTATGTATCTCTCGCTATGAAATCGCTAAATTCCGAATTTTCCACCAGCATAACAGCGTTAGTTGCTCCCATTACTGAGAGGCTCAGTCAGGCATTGAGTATTGGAAATTAGAAAATTCCGCCGAATATTCAACTGGCTGATCCAGAATTTCATACTCTTAAAAGTATCGATGTGTTGATTGGAGCAAGCCTTTTCTTTGAAACTCGATCGTGGACTTCCACTTCTTCAGAAGCCTTGGATGGGTAGTATTTGGATGTGGGGAAAAACAACATAGGACTGCATTCGCTTAGAGAACTGCATTCGCTTAGCTACGACCGAATACTCTGTTCGTCGTCATGGTATGGATAGGCTTGGAGAATTCTTTCTGCAGGGAATTCATTGTTTTTTAAATTTGTAGCGGAAACTTGAACGTCGTCCAGAACTTAAAAAACAATACTCGGACTTCATTCAAGAGTATCTGGCGCTTAATCATATGTCGCTTGTTGAAAGAAGTTTTCGTCATAGGTGCCGATATTTTTCGCCGCACCACTGTGTAGTGAAGGAAGAAAGTATAATTGCGTGTTGTATTCGATGGATCCGCCAGCTCATTATCAGGATATTCTTTAAATGAATTGCTCATGGCAGGCCCACCTCTTCAGTTCAACACAATTCTTTAATTTCGGACGTTTCCAGAGGCACCGTAGACATCAGCGAGATGTATTGCTGTGTGAGAATGTCTAAATCTGATAGTTATTTTCAGTGCATCCTTTGGCGGAACTCTCCAGATGAGGACATACAAATCTACAAACTCGATACAGTCATGTATGGTTCCAAACCAGCTGAATTTTTATATATTCGCGCGATGCACCAGTTGGCGGCAGACGAAAGGGATGCATTTCCTCTTGGATCGGCTATAGTGAAGAGAGATTTCTATGTTGATGACCTCATCACAGGTGGAAACTCGACACAGGAGATTGAAGAGATTTTGGGCCAAGTCATCAATCTATTGCAGTGTGGCCATTTTAAAATCAGGAAGTGGTGTTCCAATAACGATGACTTCTTGCGGAAAATACCGAAGTCAGAAAAGGACACATTTTTAAAATAGAAGCGATATTATAAAAACCTTGGGCCTTGCCTGGGACCCCAGTTCGGATCTCTTGTTTTCTTTTTGTCCTATGCAGGTCGCAGTCAAACCCAGCAAACGGGCTGTTTTATCGGCTATCGGTCATTTTCATGTCCCAATTGGACTTATATGCCCGGTTATTACAAAGGCCAAAATCTTTTTGCAAACGCTCTGGAGAAAAAAGCTGGATTGGGACTGGATTGGGAAAAACTTGTTATGGAAAAAGTTGAAGTTGAAGTTTATAGTAAGACGAGTGGCTCATCTGCTTTGCGCAAGCTGGAATTGGGCTGGTGCATTATTGTTGGCTCAATTAATGTGTGAGGTCAAGGCCATGGGCTTATTTTTGTGTCTCTATTATTGCTGGCCTGAATCTGATGTGGTATTAAATTGGATGAATATATCAAAATATCAAATTTTCACTGCTAATAGAATTTCGGATGCTTCGATTGGATGCAAATTTGTCAACTCGTGAAGAAAACTCAGGAATGTATTCGCCTACGTTTACAGATTTCGACATAAGCTCGCCCAAATCCACTTTGGTATTCGAGTCGCAACACCCAATTATTTTGCCTCGACAGGACTCAGTGACCAGAGCCATCATTATTGATTCAGTGAGCATTGAAGACCTCGATGTCCTAACACCGGCGCATTTTTTGGGCTCTATTCCATTGGTTCTATTAAAAGAGCTCGATGTTACGTGACCCAAGTTCAATCGTTTGGATCTCTGGCAGAACATATGATACTATCAACAAATTTTCTGGGCCCGCCGAGAGGATATCTTACAATGCTACAACAGCGCATCAAGTGGCGCACCTCCCAGCCTGGAGTTAACGATGTGGTGATGGTCATGGACGAAAACTTGCCCACCCTTAAATGGCCATTAGCTAGAGTTGTCGAACTGGTACCTGGAGATGACGGCGTAGCTCGTGTGGCAGTATAAAAAGAGCTGTTCGAAGACTATGCATTCTTCCTACCCAAGATGATAACCCAGCATCTGATTAAAATAATGTTGGAAGACTTGTCTTCCAACGGGGGCAGGATGTTTGGTCATGCTTGCCCATAATGATGGTTCCGCAGCAGCTGATCGCAAGTGCACCTAATATGCATACATTGTCAATTCTACACCTACTTATTCATTGCTTTGACTTTGTCTTGATTTCTTGTATCTAACTTTGTATTCGGAAAGTTCATTTTAAGTCACTTCTCGCGTAGCTATTCATATGATCGAAGCTAATTCAGGTTCGCTATTCGGACTCTTTCGCGTAGGCAAATTCGGGCCTTTTATAACTTAAATTGAATCGCCCTGCGTGGCTAAATATAAATTAGACATTTTTCCTAATTCGGTTTGGGCTCCAGACGCGATAAAAAGGTTTATAAAAAATAGCATAAATCCAACAGGGATCCAACCTAAATGTATGTCCTTTATGGACAAAATTTGGCTCACACTTGAATTAGCCTAATAAAGTTTTTCATACAAAGACTACATTTTAGATGTATTATATAGTGATATAGTGGTCCGATCCGACCAGTTCCAACTTATGTCCATTTAAACGTATGCCACGTGTCATAAATATAACTTGTAAACGAAATGACTCATTTGAGATGCCACCGACGCACATATGCACCAGATTGACAGATCAAGAAGGCTGTTGATGCTAATCAAGAATTTATATATTTCGAAGACTTTGTGGTGCTGAACTAGTATTTTAAGATGTACGAATGTGTATATGTATCTGTACATGTTTATTTTTCACCTATTTATATACCAAAAAGAACAAAATCGCGTATGTGAATAGGAGAGTAAAATTATGTTTTGGTAAGGGTTGATTTGAAAAAAAGAAAACAGCTCTATGGTAAGCTGATGCCGATGCTCCACGTCGCAAGTATTTTTGTGCGCAACTCTGTATGACTGTATTTCAGAAACAGATGTCCGATTGTGTGACAAAACACTAAAAATATCTGAAGCATGTGGTATGTCAGCAGTTGCCAACAACAACCAGACTGGGCACCATTGCGCGCAGTACGGCTTAGTCAACATACCGACTCCTTTCTATAGGCCACTATTTTACTCCAAGTTCTCTTTTTACAATCTGCAATTCCACGTTTTCACGACGCCCATTCTATAAGCCTGAATGCACATATAGCAAATGCCAATTCTTCCTCTAGTACAGCTCAAAATTGAAAGGGAAAGAAGCATTAAAGTGAGAGAGAGAGAGAGAGAGAGAGAGAGAGAGAGGGGTGGGGTGTATGGTTATGCGCAAAAATAACTCATCAGAAGCAGCACTCTCAAAATATTCCGCGTACCCGATTCTGCGCATAAGCTTACCTCGCGAGCATCCCGTTTAGGTGCCGAAGTAGCTTCGTGTTCTTTATCGCGTATTCGAAAGGCGGCCTCTCACTCCGATAAATGCTGTTTCTGTTCAGTAGCTACTGCTGGTTGCATCTCTAGCATTTGGCCTAGTTATTCAGCGAATAATAAGGTGTGTGTGTTTACTTAAAGCTCTCACTCTTAGTAAACCACAGCAGCAACCCAGTCGTTGTTATATCCAGCTCTGGGATGTGATAATGTGCGCCCAAATTGCTGTATATGAATTTGTATCCCTATATATACATATGTACGCGTCTGAGCGTTTGTGTATTTTGATTGTGTCACTATGTCAATAGTCGACGTTGGGCTTCTTGACAGGCACTCCACAGCCACTTGCAGAAAAATAGTAAGTAAGTGAACGAGGGACGCTGTATCCATAGTGTGCCATGCAGTTGATGTTTTGTCTATCTTGCCTTTGCCGCAGCCTATCTGATGCCATTTTTTTTAGCATTTTCATAAACATGGAATCTACGTAGAATATGAGGCGCCTCTTTACATTTGTTTACAATGTTGTGCTAAGTTGTAAATGAAGCACAAAGTCAACAGATACATATATCCACATTTAGATGTTTACGCCTTTACGTTGTGCATACAACAAACAGGTGTAGACTTTGTGTATGTGAATAACAACATAATAAGCAGGAAATAGAAACATTAACTGGGCAGCTGAACCAAGGAAAATGTTCAATTAGTGTGTGAGTGCTGAATTTGATTTTTCATTTTTGAAGCTAGTTGTTTCAGTTATTCAGTTATTATTCAAAATATTTATCATGTACATCTCTAATACTATAATGGGAAAAAACATGTTGACTGCAACTGCAGACTGAGGATTGTAACAGAAAAAAATATTTAAATGCTAATGATAATATTAAGTTGGGAAGTTAATCAAAATTTTTAAACCTTTTTTTTAATCTGTTCATTTCCATGCTTTTTACATATATTAATTTGGCCAGAAGTTCGTAACGCCCATAAGAAGGCGTGATAGACCCCACAAAGAGTATATTCTAAATGTGTATTGGCAGCAGATTCCAAATCTGTATTATCACCTTTGTGTCTGCTTTAAATCTCAATGAATCATACTTCATATGGTCATAAGCTGTACATAGCTGGCATAGAAATTCGGTATTTATTTTTGCGAATTTTGACTACTATATCATCTAGTCACCATAGAAACGATTTGTCCAAAATTGACTTTTGTATTCAAATAGTTCTTTTAAGTCAGCAAGGGTATGGGTATCTTCATAATTACATGAAGTTAAATTATTTTATAATAATTAGCTGAAGTAATGCTTTCTAGTTACAGATGCAAGTCCGATAGTATAGCATAAATTAACTCTGGCGCATTGACTCTCGTGACAATAAGAAATAAAACAAACACCCGCTATTGTAACCAACATCCTAGTCAACTAAAAGTTTTTAAAAACTTTTGAAAACTTTTAAACAGCTTATTTTATTACTTAACTTTATATTAGCTCTGTAGGATGCTTAAAAATATTATTTACAAATTGTTCACATGCTTATACATATGTATTTATATGGGGAAGAGTAAGAATTTAGTATTTGTGAGTGCATTTGCTCTTTCATATCTATCCTATTATCTACATAATTCATATCATACTCGTAGCACATATCGGGCGAGTGAGCCTGTAAGAGAAATATAGAGAAAGGGAGAGAGAAAACAATATAAGAAACCATTTTTAGGAATAACCTGTAGCTGAATACGAGATGCATGCAAAAGAGTACACGAAATTTTGGCACCCGAGAGAGATAGAGCGACAGTGAGAGAATGAAATAGAGAGAGAGAGAGAAAGAGAGAGAGCCTGTGGATGAGGCTGTACCCAGACTCCAGATTCTGCAGTAGCAGCAATAGCAGTATGCTCCATTGCCCCACTGCCGCTGAACAAATTTGTTGTTGTTTTCATCGGAAACGGCACCTGCCTCTGCGACTGCGTCGTTATTGCCAGCGTTTGCTGGTATTCGAGATTTGGACAGCTCGTTCAGACGATGTTGCTTGCCGATGACCTGCAGGCAGCAGACGTTTGCGAGCTCTTTAGAACGTTGTTTGCAATCACGGAAAGTAGAAACGGGATATCAGCAATGGCGATGACAGTAACAGAAATGCTAACAGTAACCATAACATAACAGTGCCTCAAAGGACCCAAAGATTTAGAAACAACTCAAAGGATACAAACGGTAATGGAACAAGAACAACTATATCGCTAATAAATCAATGGTGGAATATTTTCACCTTTAATACAGTAAAATATAAACGATAAAAAAAAAAATACCTAATCAAAAAATAAAACATATGTATATTTTTTTTTGTAATTTTTTTCATGTTTGTTCTAATGACAAACCCAAAAAGTGTGTTCATTTAGTTAAATGTGTTAAAAATTGAATTCGAGAACTAAAAGCTCAAAATAGTTATGACATGCAATATGTTTTTATATAATAATTCAACAGTCAATAAATACAAAAAAGAATCAGATAAATAACACGTAACAACTATAGGAATTAAATTGGAGCAACAATAACAAAAAACGGCTGCATACATAAAGGTAATGCAATAAACATATATATCTAATTATGACACTTTTAAATACATATTATTACTTAATATTAGCTAGTCAAAAGGAAATATCTTATTAGCTTTTATTGAGGCACAGGAATACTGTGCTGCAATTAATATCTACCGCTATGATATATCGGGTCAATAAACAAATAGTTAAAAGGCGTAGCATACTTGCAGGAGCTGTGAATGTAAAAGAAAAAAATGCATCTGTTCATACAGTATATGTGCCTAAATATATTTATACTTTTAGTATAATAGTAAAATGTATGTATGTGTGAAACATTAAAATATATCAAGCACATTAAAATACTTATGTACATACATAAAGGGTTCTCCATATGGAAAATGTCATGTACCTATGTACATACATACATACTCGTATGTGTAAATAAGTGATATATGAAATATAACTTGAAATTTTTTTTTTTTTTTTTAATAAACAATGTATAATTAAAGAACAGTAGTAATTGAACTGAACTTCAATATTTAAAGAATTACATTATGGTTTTCATAAAATTGTAACTTGAACATACTTTTTTGATGTACATGTGTACTAAGCATTCAATTCATAAGTGTGTTTGAGGAAAGTATTTTTTTTTATACATATGTAGTATGTATCTGTTAAACTAAAAGTATTTTACTATTATACTAAAAGTATAAATATATTTAGGCACATATACTGTATGAACAGATGCATTTTTTTCTTTTACATTCACAGCTCCTGCAAGTATGCTACGCCTTTTAACTATTTGTTTATTGACCCGATATATCATAGCGGTAGATATTAATTGCAGCACAGTATTCCTGTGCCTCAATAAAAGCTAATAAGATATTTCCTTTTGACTAGCTAATATTAAGTAATAATATGTATTTAAAAGTGTCATAATTAGATATATATGTTTATTGCATTACCTTTATGTATGCAGCCGTTTTTTGTTATTGTTGCTCCAATTTAATTCCTATAGTTGTTACGTGTTATTTATCTGATTCTTTTTTGTATTTATTGACTGTTGAATTATTATATAAAAACATATTGCATGTCATAACTATTTTGAGCTTTTAGTTCTCGAGCGGCAGTGGGGCAATGGAGCATACTGCTATTGCTGCTACTGCAGAATCTGGAGTCTGGGTACAGCCTCATCCACAGGCTCTCTCTCTTTCTCTCTCTCTCTCTATTTCATTCTCTCACTGTCGCTCTATCTCTCTCGGGTGCCAAAATTTCGTGTACTCTTTTGCATGCATCTCGTATTCAGCTACAGGTTATTCCTAAAAATGGTTTCTTATATTGTTTTCTCTCTCCCTTTCTCTATATTTCTCTTACAGGCTCACTCGCCCGATATGTGCTACGAGTATGATATGAATTATGTAGATAATAGGATAGATATGAAAGAGCAAATGCACTCACAAATACTAAATTCTTACTCTTCCCCATATAAATACATATGTATAAGCATGTGAACAATTTGTAAATAATATTTTTAAGCATCCTACAGAGCTAATATAAAGTTAAGTAATAAAATAAGCTGTTTAAAAGTTTTCAAAAGTTTTTAAAAACTTTTAGTTGACTAGGATGTTGGTTACAATAGCGGGTGTTTGTTTTATTTCTTATTGTCACGAGAGTCAATGCGCCAGAGTTAATTTATGCTATACTATCGGACTTGCATCTGTAACTAGAAAGCATTACTTCAGCTAATTATTATAAAATAATTTAACTTCATGTAATTATGAAGATACCCATACCCTTGCTGACTTAAAAGAACTATTTGAATACAAAAGTCAATTTTGGACAAATCGTTTCTATGGTGACTAGATGATATAGTAGTCAAAATTCGCAAAAATAAATACCGAATTTCTATGCCAGCTATGTACAGCTTATGACCATATGAAGTATGATTCATTGAGATTTAAAGCAGACACAAAGGTGATAATACAGATTTGGAATCTGCTGCCAATACACATTTAGAATATACTCTTTGTGGGGTCTATCACGCCTTCTTATGGGCGTTACGAACTTCTGGCCAAATTAATATATGTAAAAAGCATGGAAATGAACAGATTAAAAAAAAGGTTTAAAAATTTTGATTAACTTCCCAACTTAATATTATCATTAGCATTTAAATATTTTTTTCTGTTACAATCCTCAGTCTGCAGTTGCAGTCAACATGTTTTTTCCCATTATAGTATTAGAGATGTACATGATAAATATTTTGAATAATAACTGAATAACTGAAACAACTAGCTTCAAAAATGAAAAATCAAATTCAGCACTCACACACTAATTGAACTTTTTCCTTGGTTCAGCTGCCCAGTTGATGTTTCTATTTCCTGCTTATTATGTTGTTATTCACATACACAAAGTCTACACCTGTTTGTTGTATGCACAACGTAAAGGCGTAAACATCTAAATGTGGATATATGTATCTGTTGACTTTGTGCTTCATTTACAACTTAGCACAACATTGTAAACAAATGTAAAGAGGCGCCTCATATTCTTTTAAGAAATCAACCCTTACCAAAACATAATTTTACTCTCCTATTCACATACGCGATTTTGTTCTTTTTGGTATATAAATAGGTGAAAAATAAACATGTACAGATACATATACACATTCGTACATCTTAAAATACTAGTTCAGCACCACAAAGTCTTCGAAATATATAAATTCTTGATTAGCATCAACAGCCTTCTTGATCTGTCAATCTGGTGCATATGTGCGTCGGTGGCATCTCAAATGAGTCATTTCGTTTACAAGTTATATTTATGACACGTGGCATACGTTTAAATGGACATAAGTTGGAACTGGTCGGATCGGACCACTATATCACTATATAATACATCTAAAATGTAGTCTTTGTATGAAAAACTTTATTAGGCTAATTCAAGTGTGAGCCAAATTTTGTCCATAAAGGACATACATTTAGGTTGGATCCCTGTTGGATTTATGCTATTTTTTATAAACCTTTTTATCGCGTCTGGAGCCCAAACCGAATTAGGAAAAATGTCTAATTTATATTTAGCCACGCAGGGCGATTCAATTTAAGTTATAAAAGGCCCGAATTGGCCTACGCGAAAGAGTCCGAATAGCGAGCCCGAATTAGCTGCGCTCAAATCAATAGCTACGCGAGAACTGACTTAAAACGAACTGTCCGAATACAAAGTTAGATACAAGAAATCAAGACAAAGTCAAAGCAATGAATAAGTAGGTGCAGAATTGACAATAATATGTATGCGTATTAGGTGCGCTTGCGATCAGCTGCTGCGGAACCATCATTATGGGCAAGCATGACCAAACATCCTGCCCCCGTTGGAAGACAAGTCTTCCAACATTATTTTAATCAGATGCTGGGTTATCATCTTGGGTAGGAAGAATGCATAGTCTTCGAACAGCTCTTTTTATACTGCCACACGAGCCACGCCATCATCTCCAGGTACCAGTTCGACAACTCTAGCTAATGGCCATTTTAGGGTCTGCAAGTTTTCGTCCTTGACCATCACCACATCGTTGACCCAAACTCCAAGCTGGGAGGTGCGCCACTTGATGCGCTGTTGTAGCATTGTAAGATATCCTCTCGGCGGGCCCAGAAAATTTGCCGATCGTAGCATATCTTCTGCCAGAGATCCAAACGATTGAACTTGGGTCACGTAACATCGAGCTCTTTTAATAGCACAACGACGAATCAGCCAGAGGAACTGCTGTGGTGCTTGGCACCACACGATCGGCAAGAACTGGAATCACAGCTCCTCAGCAAATGGCCCCTTTTGAGACAGTTTAAACATAAGACTAACCTTTTGGCTTCATGCAGTAGTACTTGAGGCGATAAACTTGCAAATTGTGAACAATTGTAGATGAGATAAGTTGTGTTGCTACAAAACTCACAATTAGAGCTGACTTTGTCCGACAGCCCTCTTAGTTTTGTTCCGGACGCCGAATCTACCCTCTGAATACCCAGAATATCGGTGACATGTGCCTGAAACATAAGACGTTTGTTATTATATCGTTTTCTTAACAAGTCAAGGGCGACACTATAATTATCTTTTGAGATCTCGAGAGATCTTACTGTATCCAATGCAACACTCTTTAGCGACGACTTCAAATGTTGCATTTTAACGATTGTGACGCGAGCGCCTCCAACGTCCAACCGATGTCGTTGCTGACGTCACAGTTGCGACGACAAGCGCCCGAAGGACGGCTGTGGTAGCCGCCGTAACTAAGAGGCCCGCCACCTAACGGCCTCAGTAGATTTTAAGTGAGAGAGTAATAAGCAGCAGAATAGTTTTAAGCGAGAGAGAGAAGAAATTGTAAGCGGGAGAGAGAGCGTAAGGTGAAAGAGATCGGCAAACTCACCACGAGCTTTCGCTGTGGTGAGTGCCAAAAAGGGCTTCGCGGAGAACGCGCAAGCCGACGCTCGTCTCTGGTGTTTGAGTGCCCAAAGGAGACGCACGTGTGCAGTAAACAATTAGCGGAAAGGGAATTAGCTAAGTGGACAATTTGTAAAAAAAAGGAAAGAAATAAAGAGAATAACTGCTGAATTAATCTGAAGTGAGTGCCTCTTTGTTTGTTTTTTTTATCAAATATTATTATTTTCCCCTTAGTCTATCTATTCGGCGAGCCGAGCTCTGCTAGTCACTGGCGTTAGATTTATTAGTGCGTGTATGTGTCGGCACGTGTCGACTTCGCGGAAGAAAGAGTAGGGGCATACGCGGGCATATGCGACTAGACGGACGACTGTGGTGATAGGAAGGGCGGCGGTGACACGCGGTGCACACCAGTGGAGCCCCAACCTTAGACAGCGTGTGATAGGTGTCGGAAGCGAGGGCTTGGTTTTTACCTCCTAAGCACTCTGACTTAGGTAGGGAAGCGTAGACGCCGCGGACGAGACGTGGGCCCTTACCGGTCGAGGAACCGGCAAGGGGAGAGAATAGCGCCTTGACGGCAGAGGCGAATTGTAGGGTATTGTGTGTGCGGTAGCGGACAGTGTAGGTTAGGGTAGTCCCGAGGTGCCTAATCTCGCTGGCGTCTCGGCGACTTACAAATTTTCTTGTAAGGCGGCCCTGGTCAGACTGAGTTCTGCACCCCGGCCTATGACTTCTTTACACGATACTCGGTAGATCCGGATCCTGGTCAATAATTGTAGAGAACATGAATATAAAACTCGAGAATTCCGTGTATCCAGCACTGAACACCGGCAGCCTTAACTCTGGCAAAAAAGATTTCCACTGTAAGCTCGTAGACGAGGCTCAGGCGCAGGCTAATTCCTTAAAGTTAAGCATGCGACATTTGTAATTTGTCGTCTTCCAATTTCCCGAAGTATAGAAGTATTTCCTCAAATTCATCTCTTGTTGGGCTCCAGATCTCGTCATAGTCCAGCTCCTCCAAGGTATCGTGCGCCAATGTAAATGATGCTTCCAATTTAGCTATCAAATCCAAGTGCACTTTCAACTCATCCACATCTATAGCACTCAATTTCACAGTGCTTAATTGTGATCAAAGGACCTTAGCATGATCAAGCAAAGACATGGATTTTAGTTTGAAGAAAATCACTTTATTTTCCGGCATAATTTTCGCATCGAGAGACATTTTCTTTTTTATGCGAAAAATATTTCCAAAGTCAAAAGAAGGTTATATATAAGCCTATAACTGCTTTATATATGCACACAAAACTTGCCGTTTAACACAAAGTATTTTACAGTTTTAGGCGCACTGTATATAATAAAGGTTGATGCACCCGCTCGGATAGGCGGTTCTAGTTCCCGCTATGTGAAGCAAACAGGCCGATGATGAGAAAAGAGCACGATAAAATCACCCACGTACCACGTTGTATATAAGCAGAACCGAAACGCGAACGATGTAAAATTTTACGAAAATGACAGTTTCTAATATCACTTTTTTTAATTAATAAAGTTATTAAGCATTGATGTAGTGGTCACCACATGTTGGATTTATGCTATTTTTCATTAACCTTTTTAACGCGAAAGAGTACGAATAGCGAGTCCGAAATAGCTGCGCTCAAAACAATAGCTATGCTAGAACTAACTTAAAACGAAGTGTCCGAATACAAAGTTAGTTACAGGAAATCAAGGCAAAGGCAAAGCAATGAATAAGTAGGTGTAAAATTGACAATAATACGTATGCATATTAGGTGCGCTTGGGATTAGCTGATGCGGAACCATCAGTATAGGCAGGCAACAGCCTCCATGCATAGGATGTGTTAAAAATTTATTTACAAATTTAAGTATTTCTTGGCCTTAACGGATAATGGCGGAATATGAGAAAGCAATATTACGAAACCTTTCCATCTATTACCATACCATGAACCAAATTTCAGGTCTGATGATAGAATTTTGTAATTACCACTAATATTTTATTATTCATTTATATATGTACATAGTTACTATTGAGTTTTCCTTCCGTTATCAAACTTATATGAAATAAATCGAGTAAAATTGAATTATATATAAAAATAAATCAAAAAAAAAAAGAGAAATACAAATATGAGGAGCCTACGATTATATTTAGGCTTATTTTTTCTTTTGATATCGAAAAGCATACAGCACCAAAAGGAGAATAAGCTAACTCTTATTACTATATTGATAACACCTGTAATATTTTCAATCCTCATAATTGTGTTGCATATAAAAATGGAACCAGTAGATAAAGCCACCGAATTGAACAGTATTCAATATGATAAATCGTGGAT